>CAEFZX010022918.1:0-88360 GCA_903066825.1 Alfaro cultratus | reverse complement strand
AATATTTTAAAATATTTTTTTTTGGTCCCTCTTTGAGTGGAGTCAGCTGACAAACACACAGACCAGCTTACAGTAAATTTATATGTATTTATATATATATATATATATATATATATATATATATATATATATATATTATCAGCAAATGTTGCAATTCAAGACTTTCCACTGTTAGACTAAGAAAAACATTTTAACAAGAGTTAATGAAGAATGTAAAGATTTCTGTGTAGTGGGATAATTTATATAAGAATCATTACATGTATTAAAAGTACTAAAATTTGTATTCACATGATTACTACACAATGTGAAAATGAGTGAAACTTGATGTCCGTCCTTCCTTTCTTCCATCTGTCCGTTGTGTCCATTCATTCATCTGTCTTCTATTATTTGTTCTTCCTTCTATCCTTCCATCCATCCATTCGTTGTGCCCATCCATGGTCTGTTGTCCATCCATCCGTCTATCCTCCTTTGTCTATCCTTCTTTCTGGCCTTCCATCCATCATCCATGGTGTCCTCCCTTCTTTCCTTGTAACATTTGCTGTAAATGTATGGTGAACTTTTGTGTTTTACATATGAAGGTGAGGACAATAAACTGAAAACTCAGAAATTTGAGTCTGGAAAATTAACATTTTTACTGAGAAAAATTTGTAGGAACCATAGATGTTGGCACATGGGTTGTTCACAACAAAAAGATACCAAATGTCACATTTTAAAGGAGCTTTCAAATCTTTTCCTCCAAAGTGCACCTGTTCTTTTCCAAATTGGCCAACGGTGTCTGTTAGGGTGGCGATAAAGATAAATGGCTGTAACTGTGGGTCTGTCTCTCCCCTCTGCTCCCCTACAACACTGGCCCTTCTCTTCATCTCCCTCCCTGCTCTCTCCCTGGCTGTTGGTCAGAGTGCCAGCTGATGAAGACGGAACGACCCAAGCCCAACACATTTATCATCCGCTGCCTGCAGTGGACCACTGTCATCGAGCGTACCTTCCACGTGGAGACCCCCGAGGAAAGGCAAGCTACAGGCGCGCACACACACAACACACTCGCCTCTCTTTGCTATAGGAGTTGTAAAACACAAACTGTTTAAATGGAAAGCATTTGTTTCCAGCAAACAGCTGCACAGATTAAAATGTAGAAACTGCTCAAATGTGTACATTTACAATGATTCATTGCTGCGTACTTATTCAAAGTTCCCTGGGATTGGCTGAACTGACACATGAAATTGCTTTCCTGTTGATAAGAACAGAATTGCATGATTGGGCTGCAAGGCTTGCTCAATGGAAAATGAGCTGATTTAATCTCTTTGACTCCTCTGTCTAATTCAGGGAAGAATGGACCAAAGCCATCCAGGCAGTGGCTGAAGGCCTTCATAAACAAGAAGAGGAGAGGATGGACTCCTCTCCAGAGCCCATGGACATGGAGGTCTACCTGACCAAACCCAGACAGAAAGTGGTACCGTATCTCACCCATGCACAGTGTTACACAGTGCCTTGCAAAACAATTCATATCCCTTTTTCACATTTTATTACATAGTAAACACAAACTGATATATTTTATGCTAATACAAGGTAGTGCAAAATCTTTTAACAAACAGAAAAATGTGGCATGCATTTAAAGTTGTGCTGCTTTACTCTATAATACTTCTAAATAAAACGGAGTGCAGTAATTAGTCCGAAGAACTTAACAATGCGGGCTTTAGAGATTTGTTAGAGAACATTGATGAACAAGCAGCATTATGTCATTCTAGACCTTGGATATGTAACACTGCACATTACCTTACGCTTTACATCCAATAACAGAATCTAATAATAAATAATCAAAATAATCAAAGAGGACAAGATACAAAAAAGTTTGAGACATGAATATTTTTGTTGCTTTTGTCCCTAAATGTACTTCTAAAACAGAAGTCAGCCCTGTGGTAATTCTAAGTTGTTTTTTTCCCCCCTCATTTCATCCCTCATTTGGTCATAGTGCCCTTCTTCTGACCTGCCCTTCCCTTGATACTCTCACACAACTCCAGCTTTGCTTCCCCATTCCAACCTTCTGGTCGAAAGCATCAGCCAGGGGTGGCTTGGCACCCAACCCCCTTTCCTCTTCAAGGCCACGGGATTGGATGTCGTCCCCCACCTCCCCACACACAGATGCATACACACCCATTCACAACATTCTCCTCAGGGTCAGAGGTTAACCAAGTCCCAACCACATTTAGGCCAAACCATTAGTGGAGTGGAAATTGCTTAGTGGGTAAAATGGTGCCTAAAATGTTTTAGTGCTGTTGTCAATCGGATTGTGTGTCCAAGCTGGTTAGAGCTCGAATTTGCTAATTCTCCTGTTCGTAACCAGACACCACTTTGTCTTCTCTGGCCTTCCAGACTATGCATGACTTTGAATACCTCAAACTCCTGGGAAAAGGCACTTTTGGCAAAGTTATTCTGGTAAAGGAGAAGGCCACAGGACGCTACTATGCCATGAAGATCCTAAAGAAGGAGGTGATCGTAGCAAAAGTGAGTGGTTGCCAATTTGCAAGTAACGGGTGAAAAACACCTAGGTTTTGGAGTTCAGTGGCGCAATGACTGATACCTAAATAGTTAGCTATTGTAAGACTTAGACAAACACTCTTTGTGCTTTTCTTTTTTTGCAGGATGAAGTGGCACACACACTCACAGAGAACAGGGTCCTCCAGAATTCAAAGCATCCGTTCTTGACTGTAAGGAAGCCCCTCTGTAGATCTGAACCTTTTTTAACCCAAAAAATGCCTTTTTTTACTCAAGCAACCATTTATTCAGAAAAAGCAACAATATGAACAGAAAAAAACAAGCACTTTTTATAGTAACACTGACTGTTTTGGCCTTTTAAAAAAATAAATCTATGGGTTTTGGTTTGGGAATCTTGTGAAAATAACAAATTATGCATAAATATTGTCATCGACTCTCAACATGCTTATTATCTGTATTCTATTTTTTTTCTCCAGCATGGTCCTCTTTAGATGTTTGATTTATTAATTTTTTATTTTATTTTATTTTTTTGAGAATATTGATGCAGCTACTGCGATTCCATGTTGGTTGTTTAAAGGGCAGCTTCCTCTTGACTAAGCTGGTAAAGTTCTGCTTTAATCATGCTCTTCTTCTGCAGGGACTGAAATACTCCTTCCAGACTCATGACCGCCTGTGTTTTGTAATGGAGTACGCAAACGGTGGTGAGGTAAGCGACATAAACCGCCCAAACATTTGTTGTTGCATCGCAGTTTTTCTTTCTACTTGGTCACTGATAATTTTATTTTTTTTTGCCTTGACCGCTGGACTGAAACTTTGTACTCATTTGAGCACCCGTCTCCCCCTTCAGCTTTTCTTCCATCTGTCAAGAGACCGGGTATTTTCAGAAGAACGGGCTCGGTTCTATGGTGCAGAGATAGTGTCAGCGCTGGATTACCTACATGCTGAGAGAAATGTGGTTTATAGAGATCTCAAGGTATAAAGAAAATACGTGGACTTTTCCACTTTTTCTTCTTTTTGTTACTCCATTTTGCAATAGACGAGCACAAAGTAGAACATAAATGTGGAGGAAACATTTAAAAATTTGTTTTTCAAAAGTGTTCGCAAATAAGAATCCAAATTTTGGCATGCATATGTGTATATACTCCTTTTTAATTTGATACCCCTAAGTGAAATCCAGTTCAGTCAATTGCATTCAGAAGTAAATGAATTTGTAATACCTGTGTGTAATTTAATCTCAGCATAGAGGTTTATGTTTTTTAGTGAACATTAGTAAACAAAACTAAAGACTACCCAAACTGTCCTTCAGTCTCAACTAGTTCTTTTCTTGAATGACAGTTTTGTTTGCAGAGACTTCAAACAGCAAATTATTTATTTATTTTTTTAATCTATTTTGGATATTTAAAATATCTCCCTGTTCCGGTGTTAAATGTTCATTAGAGAATTTAAAGTTTATTGGTCTTTGAGAGTGTGTTTTTGAGTCTTTGTGCAATTACATTTCATCATCTGAAAATGAACTCAAAACGACAATATTATTGTCTATCACAATAACTTATGGAACAATTTATTGTCCAGTAAAATTTGTTGTTGTGACAGGCATATTTACAGGTCCTCTTCATCCAATCTAATGGCGATTGTACAGTTGTTCAAAAATGTCAACCTCTAGATCAGCGGTGCTCAAGTCCAGTTCTCATGCTTCAACCTTTAGATGTAAAATTTCTCTGAATCAAATCCATGAAACCCATCATCAGCATATCGCTCAGCTCTGCAGAGGCCTGGTAATGAGCCATTTATGGGATATAGGTGTGTTAAAGAAGAAATGTATCTAAATATTGCAGGATGGTAGAACTTGAGAACTGGATTTGAGCACCTCTTCTCTATATACTCAAAGCTGATACTGAAATGCCTCAAAAGACTTTCAGCTGTGAAGTATTCCTGTAAAGTATTAACCAAGCTGACTACATGGGCACACTACTCTTCACAGATTGTTATTCGTAGAAAAATTTAAAAAATATCACCTTTTCTTCCACTTCACCTTATGCTTTATTTTGTGTTAGTTATGTAAGAGTCTAGTAAAAGGCATTAAAGTATGTGGTTTAACGTAGCAAAATATTGAAGGGGATTGAATACTTTTGGGAGGTTTGTGCTCATCCAGAGCTGTGGCCTTATTGATCTCCCTCCCCCACATCAGCCTCTAGACATCACTGCAGCTGGAGAAGAGTCTGGTCCAACCGTTACTGCAGTGAGACAGAAATAACTAGAGCTGCCTCTAATAGCGTACATGCAGAGCCCATTATGTGGTATTTGTCCACTTTGCAATTTATATTGTTTTGTAAATTGACACTGCAGTTGAGCAGTTTTTTTTTTGTTTGTTTTGTTTTTGTTTTTTTGGCAAAAAGGAAACGACTAACCATCCATCATTACAGCTGTAGTTGTGCCGTATTGATGGGCATGTTTGGATTCAGGAATGCAATCAGTGCTGCAGTGGGCATCTCAAGCCGTACTTCTTCCAGCTGATAAAACTATACCAGCCAGGTCAGCACAGCGCAGCTCTCCCTCCCTCCTTCCCTCCCTTGGGTTTACGAGGCAGGCTCCCAGCCTGCAAGGGTTCTCCAGAAAATGCCAGGGTAGCAGGATTGGAGGATGTGCTGACTCTGGCCAGCCGCTGCTGGCCACGTGTGAGCTACAGCTGCTGGGTGACTTTAACAGGAAGAGAGAGAGAGAGGGGGCATTAAACCCCGAGTCATGACACCAAATAATCAACATCCATATGATTGATGGATGTTGATCAATCACATGATCAAAATCATGGGATGTTGATCATATGATTACCTTTACATGCTGTCATAGAGTAAAGTTCTATGCTAAAGTATTAATACCTCTGTAAGTTTTTGTGTTTTGTTACATTGCAGCTGTAAACTTTTTTTTTATTGGGATGATTTTGTTATAGAGACACACAAAGTACTTTGAAGTTGTGAAGTTAATGTAAAATGAGTTTTCAAATATATATATTTTAACACTTTGTTTTAACATCCAGTGATTTACATTTTCTCAATTATATTATTCATTTTTTTTTAAATATAGCCCATTTACTCTTCCCTCTGAATGAAATCCAGTGCTTTCAAAAGTCCCTTATTTACTAGAAGTCCAATAAAATGTTAAAACAGGGAATCTATAAAGATTTTTTTTTGAAGAAAAATTTAAAAAATAAATTTTTTATGTGGAGGAAACATAATAGAACATTGTGGTGGCAGCATCATGTTGCTGTTTTTTATCAGCTTGGAGAGAGAAACTCGTGAGAGTCAGAACTGCAGAGGAGTGGTTTAGATAAAACATGCTAATGTTTCTGAAATGCATTGAATACTTTTGCATGACACAATACTGGTTGAGCAGCAGGAGTGTTTTTGTATAGAAATTATTTGATCCAAAACTTCCCGTCATTCACACATGACAATGTTTTTCAAATTGATTTGCAAAACTGAGGAAATAAAAATAACATCCTCTTTTTTTTTTTTTTTTTTTCTTGTCAAAAAGGGAAGAAAGATGGAACAAGCTGGTGACTGGCTAATTTTCGTTCACCCAAATATTCATATGATTAATTATACTTGGTTTTATTAAACATCCATTCAGTCAAATAGTACACTAGTGACAAATGCCAAAGTGAAATAAGGAGAAGATTTGTTAACTGTTAGCTGTGGGAAATATGGACAGCAATTCCTCTTTGCAGACATTACAACCCTTTGAGGTGAATTCATTCATTATCAAGCAACTGGGAAAACTGAAATAAAAGGTATATAATTGATTTGATGTGTTAACAGGTTTGTAGTGTCAAAGGTCTCAAAATTCAGCGAAAACACGTTCTAAATTTAAAAAACATGAAAATTTGTACAATAATCAAATGCATTTATTTAAATGTTCCAATAAGTTTTTTACACAGTACATTTTTAAATGATTTATTATACTGTGAAGACATAATATTTTAGCAGGTTTTTTATTCTTACTCTAGAATGTTTAGTAATTTATTTAGTTTGATGGGGACCTGACTAGATGACTATAGTTCAAGTTAACCAAAAGTAGCACAGGAAATATATGAAAGAAAACAGAAATCAAAAAAATGTTTGATTTTTAACACATATTTGTGTTTTGAGTTTAACTTTCAAATGTGTATTGTTTGCAAATTTAATCATCAATTTATATTTCTTTATGTAATGCACTTATACATTGTCATTTCAATTTACATTTATAAGTGGCTACTTGGCAAATTAGTTAATTTGTTGCACTTCTGGCCCTCAAGAAATTTGTTTTTCCAAACCACTTAAACCCCTTTTGTCCCCTTAATTTTTTTTTTCATAATCCAACAAGTCCTCTGTTTCAATAAAAAAAGAAGTGACTTTTATGTGTGTTTATGTGTTTTTGTTTCTACAGCTGGAAAACCTCATGCTGGATAAAGACGGACACATAAAGATCACAGATTTTGGTCTCTGTAAGGAGGGGATCAAAGACGGAGCCACTATGAAAACTTTCTGCGGGACTCCAGAGTACCTTGCACCTGAGGTAAACATGACAGTGCAAAACTTTACCTGGGATCATGATTTCAAGCCTCTTAATATATTCCTGAAGCCAATTGCAGATCTATGAATACAAGTCAAATAATTTTTATACACTCATTTTCACCATCAGGTTTTTCTCCTGGAGGGAATCCAAAGTTCTGATCTTAGACCTCTGTTATTTTCTCCATACTTGCTTCCACTTGGCTAAATTTTGTTGAAACACAATATTCCTTTTCATCTGTAGGCAAATGGCTGTCGAATATATTGCCCATTAAAGTGCATGGACACATTCTCCATCCAGCCTCTCATCCAAAGTTGGATGACACCAATTTTCTTTGATTTTAATGAGACGTCAACCTTTTTTCTCGTTCACAGTGAAGAAAAATGCTTGATTACAAATTTAAGTGTTAAAATATAGATTATAGATATCCATTTTTTAATCTATACATATATGTCAAAATGGATTAGTTAACCATGTTAACTCTAATCATGTCCTAATTGTTTTTTCAGCTACAAGACGATTGGCAAAAATCAAGCTAACTTTTATCAAGAAGAACCCTAGATACACAGATTCATGTTTTTATAACCTACTATTATGCCCTCCTGTTTGTGGTCAGTCAAATTTCTCTGCTGCTCACCAGTTACAATTTTTAGCTTTTTTTCCCCTTAGTATTTTATCTTGGTCAATGTTGTTGTTTTTTTAAAGTGCTTTATAAAGTGTTACAGTGTGGATCCTAATGGTGAATTCTTCCCATAAACACAGGGTTTTGTAGACCCCACCAGTCCGCTAATGAAAATACGTCATTTATTTGTAGACCTCATTGTATTATATGGAAGCGTTTGAAGAAAAGAGCAGCTGCCCCAAAATGCCTCTCTAATCTCCAGCTGAAGTTGAGTTAATGAGTGTGCAGTGTGCCCAGGGCAGGGCAGCCTGCTCTCATATTTGCCGTGTCTTGAGGTGTGTGGCTTCTTGCTGTTGCGTGCAGGTATGACAAGTGTTGGAGGTGTAACCTGATATGCTGTATTGTGCATGTGTTCAAAATGTGTTTGTGGGTTCTCCCCGCCTGTTGTCATAAAAATGCTTTCCGGAAGAAGGGTGTCCATGTTGGCACAGTTGTCGTATCGTTGTTTTTAGACTGCGTTTGGAATTTTGTGTTTGAAGGAGGTGTTTGGCCGGCTGGATTTCAGGAAATGTGAACTTCGTCAGGGAAAGCGAGGAAAAGAGAGACCACATGGGTTCCAGCTGTTATGTGGCACCCGGAGAGGCACTGCTTGGGATGCTTCACCTGCACTAAGCACACAATCCCACAAAGCTTCACTCCTCCTCAGGAACTTATAAATATCCTGCAAAAATACTAAAACTCCTTGAAGTTTCTCACATTTTGTCAAACTACTGTTATGTTTTATATTGGGATCTTTCCAATTGAAGCCAGTAAATAAAACCAGTTTCATTCAGAAGTCATCCAATAAATTCCTCTTATACAATTTAATTTCAGTATAAATACATCTGTTTTGTGAAGGCCTCAGTCACTGAGCAGATCTGCCCTGTGGAGAAGAGTGGGTGGAAGAAAATCCATTTTGACAGAAAGCTAAAGCAAGTCCTGTTTGTAGTTTTTCATAAGGAATTTATAAAACCCCTCAAACTTCTGGAAGATTCTTCTGTGGGCAGAACTTGTTTGCATATAATCAGAGCTGTTTCTAAAGAATACTTTTTTCAACCTCAGTGATATGCTGCTGATAAAATGCATCAAAGTTTATGAATTCACAATTACAGCATATGTAGTGAGATTAGAGGTAGGAATACTTTTACAAGGCACACTGCCTCATAAACCTTTTCAAAGAAAAAGACAACTTCGTATCTATTGCAATTATTTCTGGTTTTCTATCCTCATCCGGAGCTTCTCCCAGCCCACTCCAATGACAGCTCCAAACTCACTAGTGGAGTGCTGGTAGACATCAGGGGGCATCGCCATGGTAACAGGGTCGCTGCTGAGCGTCTCAATGGAGTACGGGCCAGGCAGTGTTACAGGTTTTTCTGCAATAAACAATGACCTTGTTGTGTGTGCTGCACAGGAATGCTGTAATGTCTGGGAATATTCCACCCAGAGCTGCAGAGAAAGAGAGGGAGAGGTAGGAAGGATAAGCTCGGCCTGCAACAGCCTGACCAGTTTGTCTCTGGAGTAAAGCGGCGGACAAATTCACTTAGTCACTTTTATTAAACACTTACAGAAAGAAAACTATTATTGGCTGAGGGAATTGGCTGTTAGGGAATGTCCACAAAGAAAAATGTGGACATGTTTAATCTAGCCCCCAACACCAGTCTGTATTCGGCATCTTGAAAGATTAATGGCTGTCAGTGTAGAACATTGTGAGCTGAAAAACAGCAGTAAGGAGACTGTAGCTCCCAGGAATCAACAGCAAGTGTGTGTTTTTTTTTTTGTTTTTTGTTTTTTTGTTTTAAATCCTCCTCCTTCTTCTGTCTTCTGCTACCTCTGCTCCTTTGGGGCAGTGTAACAGTATTAGCTTAGGGCCAGGGCCCAAATAGGCAGGCAGGCAAGCAAGCAGGCAGTCCTGGTTACGTATATGAGGGATGAGCTTGGCTCCTGCGCTCCTGGCAGCTTCACAGCTGTGGCGCTCTTCTACATATATGGGGCAGCTGCAGGCCCAGCTGTCGCACGGTGTGAATCACACGACAGCAGCGCTGGAAATAGAGACAGCCCAGTAATCTTAGCCCCGCTCCGGCTTCACATTACCCCCCTCCACTGCCCTCCCGGCCCTTCCCGTCGATCCTCTACACTCACCGCAGGACCAGACCGAGGGCCCACACAAGACATGCAAGCTGCATGCATGCTCACTCACCAGCAGTCTGGTTCCTTTTACGGACACTTCGGTCCATCTGTTTCTGCAGGACCACCCCTCTCTGGGCCGGTGCACTTTTTGTGTCCTTGTCTAATTCGCTTAATCCACCCTTATCTTTTTACCCAAGTTTCTAATATTAGGTCCGAAATTTGTAGCATCATGCTGCTGAGGGTGTGGGAGAACACACTGTTCTCGTTGTCTTGATTTAACCTTCAACATCCGCCTGGTGAGGTAGAATCCAGTACATGTCCCCAGACACCATGGAACAACTCCACTCTGCAGAGCATTAGTCATGCAACAGGTTACACTGTTCACAAAGCACAACAACAGAGGAGTTTCTAATTAGGAAATGTCACAAAAAGTCATCTTATGAAAAGAATATGATTAAATATTTCCCTATCTGTGACTCCACCTGTGTTAATTGAACAGTTTGCTATCATTTGTTCATGTGAAAGACTTAATTTTTCTGCTGCTTGTTGATCTGTATGTGTTTGTGTATATGTGGAAGGGGTAGAGGTGATTAAATATGCAAGGCTCCGGGGGAAACTTTATACTTGCTCCTAATGTGAGATGTGAGTCAGTGTTGGCTGGAGCAGCCTGAAAACTTCTGACCAGAAGGGGGAGGAGGTGATGTCAGTGGGGGTTGGTTGGGATGTCCAAACACAGACGTCTTGGTTGAATCAGAAACTGTCATTGCAGAAGTGTTTCATCTACTTTTGTGTGCATACATTTTCACCACTTTTCTTTTCCAGGTGCGTTTAGGATTGCAGCTTGTGTTCTGCATATTCTCTTTTTTTAAAATCAGACTGATTAACATTATAGATCCAGATGACATCTTATCACTTATATATATATGGTTCTCTTTATCCTGTTTCTTCAACGGGAGTAGCTACAAAGGCTTTTGCTATCAAAAATTGCCTTTAAATGCATTTATTTGCATTTAAAGCAATATAAAGGTGTATTATGCTTTACGTTTTATACTTTAAAATATATTTTAGGTCCATAATGTCTACTTTAGATGTCTAAAAATATGAAAAGATAAGAAGTACAACGCGTCTGATTTAGATCTGTTCTCAACAACTGTATTTTAAATCCTCCCCCTCTCCAAGGTCCTAGAAGACAATGACTATGGCCGCGCTGTGGACTGGTGGGGTCTGGGAGTGGTGATGTATGAGATGATGTGCGGCCGGCTGCCGTTTTACAACCAGGATCACGAGAGGCTGTTTGAGCTCATCCTCATGGAAGACATCCGTTTTCCTCGGACTCTTGGCCCTGAGGCGCGCTCGCTGCTCTCCGGTCTCCTTAAGAAAGACCCAATGCAAAGGTCAGTGTGTCCTCTCAGTCAGGTCTCATTTCTAGCTTTTATTTATCTTTACAGTTGCTTGCTTTTCAAATGTGGCATTAAAGTCCTTGTTTTGGGGTTTCCAGGTTAGGTGGAGGGCCTGATGATGCCAAGGAAATCATGCAGCACAAATTCTTTGCTGGGATAAATTGGCAAGATGTCTATGAAAAGAAGGTGGGGTTCTGAAATATTTATTTTGCCTGTGATTTATACAAAGCAGAAACAACACTGTCAGAGTGACAACTGTTCCTACGGCGATAAATGGCTGTTGATGTAAGCCTGTCTCCTCTCTAACAGCTTGTCCCGCCGTTTAAGCCCCAAGTTACCTCAGAGACGGACACAAGATATTTTGACGAAGAGTTCACAGGACAAACCATCACCATTACGCCACCCGGACAAGGTAGCATCACTTTCGCATGTGAATGACCGCGCTAACAACTTACAAACAGTTCCACTCAATATGTCCAATATGTCACAAAGTTTATCCTCAATTTTTTATCTTTCCACATAATTATTTGCTGTATTTAAAGGGACTTGAGTTACCTTTTTCTAAATATGACTGGAAGCTTTGCCTGGCTTCATTAGGGACAGTGTGCCCTCTTCAGGACATGCAACACTATTAAATAGGCCTTGGAAAACATTAAAATAAGGATGGAGCTGAGCACTTTGAATGACAATGATCATTTGAGGCAAATTTTACAAAAGTAAAAAAAAAAAAAAATAATCAAAATATTAATAATAAGATAATTGGATGGATGGATAGATAAGGTTAATAAGTGTTATCTACCTATTTTCAATGCAGATTTCTGCATTTTTCATGCTTTCTAAACTTTTCTCATTTTTGTAACATTAGAAGTCCAAATTCAAATTTTTTATATGTTTTTTGAGATATCAAAAAATTCAAGACTAAGTAGATCTGGAAGGATACTATTTGTGATCAGGAGTGTTGTTCAAATACAAGTGTGTATTGCAGTTATATTTAAGTCTTTTGCAAGGTTTCATAACTTTGAGTGGGCCACCGTGTTTTTTTTTCTTTTTTCTTTTTGACTTCCTGATAGAGAGAACACATGCATTTTGGATATTGTTTAATAATAAATTTTTGTCTTAAACTCCATAACACCTTTATCCCAGACCCATCTGCTTTGTTCCTAAGTCTTCATGATTCTGTTTGTTCACCAATATTCTCTAACAAACATCTGGAGCCTTACCAGAACAGCTGGATTTATAACAAATAAATTACGCCAAAGTGGATTCTGTTTACTAATAGGATGGCTTCTGGAGGTAATGATTGTACTGGATTTTGTTTAGGGAAATCAGGGTAAAGGGTGCACACTTAGTGTTGATCCATTACATAAAATCCCATTAATATACTAAAATTTTAAAGTTGAAAAATGTGTTACCTTGTCAGACAGATTGTATCTTTAACAAGAACAAACAGATTTATTTATTTTTTTTATCCCCAGATGACAGCATGGAATCTTTCGACAGCGAGCGACGACCCCACTTCCCACAGTTCTCCTACTCTGCCAGTGGGACAGCCTAATATGCAAATCTCAAACATTCCTCCGGTCCCAGCGTCATTCCCTCTCTCCATCCGACTGCACTCTCAGAAGGCCCCAGCCTGCTCAGCCTCGTCCTCCCCCAGCATTGTCTGCACAAGCCCCCCGTCGGATGTCTCAGTCTGCGAGCCGTTGTTGTTGTTTTACAGGATGGAGGAAGTGCGAGACAAAAACAAAGATAAACGTGCTTGTTCTTGGTGGCCTTTGAAGACTGACCATGGAGATAACACTACCCTGCATTTCCTGGTTGTTATGCTGTATACAGAGCAGGCATCCGTACTCCATAATGAACGGGGAAATGTAGCTATGCACAAATTGGGCTACTCCCATAGCTCAATGGGGTTTTTTTTTCTTTTTTTAAGGGGTTGTTTATATTCAATAAAACATCAACCATTTCAAATAGGTTTTAGGCATGCTGTGGACCAAAAAACACCATGTAAAACAGAGAGTGTGTTGTTTGTTGAGTGGGTGATTTATTCATGTTTTTTGAGTCTTTTCGGACTTTTTTGGCCTCATAAAGTGAATGTACCTTATCAAATAAAGTTAATCTTCCTTCATACTGATGTGTTGTAACACATGTCTAATTCTCCTAAGACTGAAAAGTCCTCTTTGCTTTAAGCTACCCTTGATGCAAAATTGAAACCGATCTGTCGTATTACCATTCCACACAATATGTCTGAGGAATCAGCAGTGCAATCTAGTCTAACATGACGCGAGCGTGAGTGATCATTTGGTTCCTTTTAAAAATTGCTTGCACATCACTCAGATCCACTGTTTCCTGTTCAGGTTAATAAAAAGCATCTCCACTCCTGAAGTCAGTGCTTACACTTCCTGGTGCCTTTTCATATGGATGCTCCTTCTGCTCCAAGCTCTTCTTTTCTCCTTTGGGTTTTTCCTCTGTTTACAGTACACTATTGGGTGTTATATTCCACCTGGTGCATATGCTGCAGCCTCAGTGAGGTCACTTCAACATAATACAATTCTTTAGGAAAACTTTGCAAGCAAACTAGGCTTCAGGGGAAAACGGTGATCTTTCATTTGCTTCTTTAGGGGACTTTCACCCCTCTCACTAGCTTCCGAGTTATTTATGAGACCAATGTGGATGAAAAGGAGTTTCACTGTGCCAATGACATGCACTTTGTTGCCCAAAAATGATTGTATTAGGACCCCCTCTACATATGGTTGGTAAAGACTAAATTAGCTTCCTTTTGTAAGATGAATTTGTGTGTTGTGGATACGATTGAAACCAGACGTGTTGGTTTGAATAATTTTTTGTGCTGAGGCTAAAACCGATGGTCTTCTTTCAGAAGTTTCCGGAAGCTCTTCAGTATTTTTAGAACGACAGATAATCATTGTCAAAAGTGCATATTTTCATTGAATGTAATGTTTTTTTATATTGTTTTCTCTTCAGTCGTTTGCAAACCTTTGTTCACTCTTTGAGTCTATTTGTTACTTATTCCTATGCACACTCCCATCTTGGCTGTCACCTTCTGAAAATAGGGGGGGAAAAAAAAAAAGTTTATATTTTTTACTTCAACTTTTTTTGTACCTGCCCCTCCTGTATTCCTGTGACCGAGGACACCAGCTTTAGTAAACAAATAATATAAACTTTGTACACTGTTTTTACATGTTTTCTTCTCAACTGATGAAATAAAAGGTCTTATCAACTGATTGACTCATTTCTCTTAAGATTACATTCAAAGAAATCTTGAAGGCAAAACATACAAACATGTTCATGAAATCTTGGGCTACTAGAAAACAAACATCTTTTTAGTGCTTGTTTTCATTATTAGGGGTTATTTGTATTTGTGACAAATGTTTTTCCTAAACATTTTCTATTTGTTTCCTTTATTTTTTTAATTGATATCTATATAAAATTATATTTGAAAAATGTTATTGAGGGAAAAAGGAAATTACATTTTTTTGTAACTAATTCAAGAATCTAGTCATTGTGCACGATGCTGTGGGCAGTCATTATCTCTGATAGCAGCCAGTCTGGAAATAAGTCTATAGAAGACTTGCAGAATGACGGTCTCATGAATGCTTTGGTGTGCTATCTGCTCTTATTTCTGGGCACCACAGGTGATATTTCACAGTAACATCCTAAATAACATTAATTGTCGCCAAGGACTACTAGTCCACCCCATTTGCTTTTCCCGCTCTTCTTTAATCACATTTCTATGTCCCTTACAATTATGGAGAATATGTTCATTTACACCCTCCATAAAGACTGCAAGCTGCTGGAGATTGATGATAAAGAACCTCGCTGTTTAATGCACTTCATCAAAGCGAATTAATGGAAGGCCGAGAAGAAGGAAAAAGGTACGAGCAACATATACGATAACCACAGGCTTGAGCTGACTGTCAGGCAAATTCTCTTCAGTAATTTGAAGATTCAGAAAGTGAAGCTGGAGTGTGTTTATGCAGGACATGGGCTTCATCTATCATTTCTAAATCAAAAACTTCAGAAGTATCTTACCTGGGCAAAGTGGACTGTTGTTCAGTGGTCCAACATTTCCTTTGGAAGTAAGGTTAGCATATCACTTAAAATGCAAGATACCAGAGGTTGGATGAAAAGTGGAGGGTCACAGAATCAAAGGTTGAAGTGTGAAGTTGTCACAGTAGTGATGATTTGAGGAACCATGTAAAACTACAGTGGTGTTGGTCCTCTGTGTTTTATCAAACCTAAAGCATCTCCATCTATCTGGAAATCTTAGAATATTTCATGCATACATCTTCTGACACGCTTCATGAAGATGGCACCTGTCCACACTTTCAAAAGTGTCAGTACTTGTTTGAACAACCTTAGTATCTATGTACTTGATTGGCCAGCAATCCTGCTCTATAACGTCTTTAGAGAATTGTCAAGAGGAAGATGAGACACCAATAAAGCAACCTGCTTTCCCTGAATGTCTCACAGTGTTGAATAGGTGAACTAATTCACCGTAAAGAGCGAATTAGTGCACCAAATGTGAACTGACTAAGTATTGACTACAGATATTGTGAAGTACACTTACATACTTTTTTGCAGAAAGACATTTTTGTGTTGTAAATATGAGTATTATTAAAAATTTCTGAGGTACTGAATTTTGTTTGTATTAACTGCAGGCCATAATTATCTAAATTACTACAGATAAATGCATCAAATACGGAATCTATGAAAAGAGAGTTCCATTTTTTGATTTGAGTAACTAAAATTCATAATCTCATTTACTAAAACACATTGTTAGGCTAAGTTGCAGCTGGATCAGGAGGCTGAACTCTGCCATTTAACTGTAAAAAAATAACTTACGCGAGAATTTAGCTTGTCTAAAACTTCCCGTGAATGTGAATTATGACCAAAAGTGAGAAAAGTGTTCTAACACACAGCGTCTTTATGTGTGTATGGCAGCTCGTGTCCAAATCCAGGGTTTTGCAGCTGGTCTGAGACAAGGAGAGATGCTCCTTTCCCCTGGGGGCGCCTTGGGCAGATGGTAAAGTCTCTGGAGCAGATGTTGACAGCCAGAGCTCACAGTCTGCTGTTTTGGCCAGCTGCAATGCACAGCAACATTACAAGCTGAGGCAAAAGGTTTGGACCCAGTATGGCACTCATCTCGTCTGGCTTTTTCGGCTGGACTGGTCCTGAACGCAGCACAAAACTGAGATGTTGCTTTGGCACAGACCTCACCTGAACTGTGATGTCATTTATATCACACACAGTGTGGAAGCCGGGACTCCTCCTGTATTTTTACATAACATTCAGACATTGAGTTTCAGAAATCTGGGTGTTGTTCCTGACAGCTCAGTGTCACTTTAGAGGCATTCCTGGCAGCCGTTTTGAAATTACTTTTCCCCATTTCAAGAAGGTTTCTAAGCTCAGACTGCAGTTGGCTGAACTGGGGATGTGAAAGTATCCATGCCCCTTTTTTCCCACAATTGTCAACCAAACCTGCCCTGTTAGTTTAGACGGAGAGCAGGGGTAAATTTGATCTTTCTTCATTTTTGGACCTTTAAGATTTTTGATTGTAAAAGAAATAGAAATCCACCCATCACTTTCCTTCCATTTCTAAATTAGGCATCACTTTACTTTGGTTGTATAAAAATTTTCAATATGTTTCATTAAAATTTGTGGTTACAACATGACAAATTACAAAATAAATTCAAGTGGTATAATATTTAGGAAAAATTCTGGATATCTTTAAGCGACCCAAATCTCAGGCTTCCTCCCAGACACTTTTATCCCAAGGTCAAAAGTTACTCTTGTCACTCCAATGAAAATGATCAATTCTACCAGTCTGTTGCATCTTAGGGATTTCTTCTTAAGACTGTCAGCTGCATAGCTTGTGCTGCTGAAGTCCCTCTTTGGTAGACAAACCTTGAGTTAGACCTTTTACTTTGATGTTACCTGCTATCATTTTGTCTAAAATACCATTTTTTGTCTAATATGCTGACTTTATTCTCCCTTTTTAAACGATTGCAACAATTGCATATGTGTTTAATCATTTTCTTTGGTTGTTTTGAAGTGAAGCACTTTGGGATTCTTATCTGTGAAAAGTGCTACATCAATAAGCTGTACGGAGTACTTACTTG
This sequence comes from Alfaro cultratus, assembly GCA_903066825.1. Lineage (NCBI taxonomy): Eukaryota > Metazoa > Chordata > Actinopteri > Cyprinodontiformes > Poeciliidae > Alfaro > Alfaro cultratus. The sequence goes on along the minus strand of CAEFZX010022918.1, from coordinate 70,991 downwards.
TTTCATATTAACCACTAAAGTTGCAAAAAGGTAGAATATTTTGTAGATTTAAAAACAAAGAAAATGCCAAAGATACCATGACACTGCTGCTATTTAACTCAGTGTTAATGCACTGAAGCCTGCTTTTGCTAATTGACTGTTGTGCACTTAAATTCCTGATGTTGCAACAGTGAATGTGCGTGATCAGCTGCAGGCCAGGAGCTGGTTCAGTGTCTTTCATAAACACCTCAGCAGGATGGCTGCAGCTTCACAAGGCTTGGCAGTGCACTCCATAACAAGCTCAAAATTCAATGAACAAAATATGTGCTTCGATGAAAAGATGTTATCCTTAAACAGAAGGCATTAGTTCATAGTGAAACTAATCAATTTGTAAAACAATAGGTTTCGCTATGTGGACGTGAAGAGTTATCTGCTCAAGATAAAGCATTAAAAAACCGTTCTGACGAACTTAATATACAGACCCCTTCTTTATGCCAAAGGCAAGATTGATTTGAACATTAAACCAAGCAGAACAACATTTATTGGAGTTTACTTTATTGCTAGATAAACCAATTTATACTTAGTTGGTAAATCCCACAAAATGAAGAAACACATTCTTATGTATATTGGTTAAAGGTATCAGTGAGGAATCGTGATTAACTGTTGCTGGATTGCAACAGTTACAATCCAACAAAAATACATGCAGGTCGCCCTTTGGTGATTCTTTATTCATTGGGACTGCAGCTCCATCTAGCGGCCTCAAGACTGTCGAGGGAAATCAGCCTCTTAACCCTGATCTACTCAAAATGAAGTTTCAATTTGTCTCAGATAAACCAATTTATTTCAGACCAAAAACAAAAAGAAGATTAAGCTTGTGGCTTTTAATACATGTACTGTGAGTTTATTTTGGAGCATGATTAAATGACTACATTTCCAGTTCAATCAAAGTATTCTTTGATTCTGCAAATTCATTTACAGCCCTGTAAAAGAAATGACAATTTTCACGATATCTTAGGCTGTTGTTAGTCATATTGAACATTTCCCCATACTTTAAATTAGAATTTAGGTAAAAACACAAAAAGTGCTCTTGGCAAGTCCGTAGATCGTCTATCGTAGCTATGCCTCACTAAGTGGGATTTCAGAGTTTCTTCTTCTGATTACCACCCAAGGATATTTCTATTTATTTATTTTTATTTGTTTTTCTTTTTATGGGCGTGGGGTGAGCTTTCTGTCATTCTAATCTGAGATAAGTAAGTGATTATATAAATGTATCAGTTTCTGTAAAGATTTAAATGACCAATTAATAATTTGTGATATTTTCAAATGTTTTTCAATAAATAAAGTTATTGAAATTCGTTTTGGCATAGGTCATTTTACGTGTTGCCTTTATTTTTTTCCAAATAGGCATTTTGAATTTATGTGTTAATATTGATACATTACAATTTTTACACTGTCAACAATGGCACCAATTTTGGCCATTTATTGTTGTAGTTCATAATGCGACATTTAATCCCCTAACTTTAAATTTCCGAAACTATGACTTTAAAAGTGGGAATGATAAATTTGAATTCCAACCTTATGACTATAAATACCATTATTAGAACAAGTTTAAAGTTTAAATCTCAGAATTATGACTTGAAATCTATGACTTTGAATTTCAGTACTATGACTAAAATTCAAAACTTAATCTCAAATACTATTATTCTAAAAATTTAAATAGTAACTTTAAGTCCCATTATAACTTAAAACCTAGGCCGTATCTCGAAACTTTGCAATGAAAACTCATAATTAATTTGAATCTAATTATTTTGATTTTGAATGCCATATAATGCTGACTGAAAGTCAAATCTTGAATTTCAAGTGTGAGACTGAACCTCATCTTCATAAGTTTCAAAACATTTGCAATTTCATTCTTTCTATGGCGGAAATATTCTCCCTTAAATTGGTCTCACACAAAAGTGGAAAAGTGTGGCACCTTAACAAGGCGTACCACAGGGGGCGTGGCTATTCTCTTTGCTGCGCTCGGAATTCAGTCAGAGTAAGACCTCTGTCTTTTTTCTCCTCTCAGATTAAACCCGTTTGATGGGACGTTGTCGTCACCGTGTCGGGACTAGACGCTGGAGGCGTTTTGGAGGAGAGTTTAGTTCGGTTGTCATTCCCAAAAGGAGGAAGAGGGTGTGTTGGACATTACCTGGCCCGAGTCACCTGTTGGTTTCATGTCGGTCGTCGAGTTTCATTGACGTTACGACGTTAAAACACTGGCTTCACTAAGGCGTAAAACAGAAAAGGCGTTTAAGGTGAGTCTGTGCTCCTGTTGGGAACAAATCATTGGAGAGAAAGCCTGTTGCGATAAAGAAGTTGACAAGCGTTAGCTAAACAATACCAGCAACGAACACTAGCTAGGGACATTTCATACAGCTGTGTTGTCTCTTACGAGAAAATACACAAGTTTACACTTGAGAATATAAATATTTACGAGTAATTTTGTCAATAATATTTAGCTTAGTAATGTTACAGGAAGTAACACTGAAAGTTTTAAGTTGTTAGCTAACGTTAATAGATTGAGATTCAATTCACATGTTTACTAGCGTGTTGTAAGTTAAAATGTAATTATATCTCAGTTGATTCGATTAAATCCCATTCTGAAATGTGTTGACTTTAAAATGTTGTTAGTTTCTTAAATAATGTCTTTAAAATGTCTGCCACTAAGTGACTTGTGGCCTTTATTGGATTGATTACTTAAGCTAAGGCTTGGGTTAAGAGCTCTAATTCTGTGCTGATACTCCCTTGTGTTAAATAGGAAGAGGTGAAGTTATTAAAAATAAATTAAAAAATAGATAATATGTTGTGTGTTTACCCTTATAAAACATTACATTATCTCAAATGGAAACACCAGCTGGCAAAAAATGGTTGGTTTAACCAGCTTAGATTAATTTGACATTAATCTCAGCCAAACCTGTCTTTTTTTGCAAACATTTTCTTTATGATAACCTATAACAATCCATTATTCATTGCTATATGGAGAAACAATCACATATAATAAAACGTAAATGCAATAATACTCTTTGAGTGATACCAATACCATATTTGTAGATTTAAAACAGTAGATGGTTTTAGTTTTTTTAAAGACTAAAACCATCTGGCTCATCGATGTTTTATTTACTTTTAAACCTGTACAAAAAAGTGATTCCAAGTCCCAGAAAAAACTTTAAAATAATTATTTACATATTTTATTTTTTTTATTATTAAACTTTCAACAATCAGACTCAGAAAGACACTGGAATTGGCAAATTTTCTGCTCAAAAGTAAAATTATTCATGATCAGTAAATGCATCAACTGACAGCATGTTTTATTTACTTTTTTTCCTAGTTCAATAAAAATAAACTAAGGACTTTTTGACAGGTATGCAAGAACAGTGTTTCATCCTTAATTCCTTTACTTGTTGTTTGACTCAAAAACAATTGCTGCAGATCTGCTGAGTGTAACATGTCTGTACCAGAATATTAGATATATTATGTATTAGTTATTTTAGTTTGCTATATAGACTTATACAAATATAAAATAAGTACCAACTAAATCTGGTAGTGGTTGACAAATGATATGGTTATTGTGCAGAATATTGTCAATTTTTTGCTATTCTGCTCTTTATTAAGACGAGTATACCAGGCTAGTATAAGCTACTTCATTAGTCAGGCTATCTGCTCAAGTAGTCAGCCGGCAGCTGGAAAGTTAACAGCTTGTAGCCAACTTTTCAGAACAGTTACCGCAACGTTATTGGTAAATTATCCAAACAGATTAAGTACTGTCAATGTATTTAGGATAAGCCTGAATATAAAATTGATGGATATGTTGTATGTTTTGTTACCAGGATGCCAAAAAGATCCTGACACGTGGCCCCAACATGAGCGTCACATCATGGTTCCTGGTCAGCAGCTCGGGTACCCGCCACCGGCTGCCCCGGGAAATGATCTTTGTTGGCCGAGAAGAATGTGAGCTGATGTTGCAGGTGAGTCAAAAATGCTGCTGTGAAGTACAGTTCAGCTGACAATTGGTGTTCAATATGTAAACCAAGGTTAAGAAATGTTCTGAGTCCTCCTTAGCAATGTCTGACTCTAAGCTCCCCTAGATTCCCATTTGAAATGCAGCTATGTCATTCCTCTGTGTTGTTTTTTTTTTGTTTTCCACATTTCCTTGTGGTCTTTGCATGATAATTTCCTTCTCAATCTGTATTTAGAGCAGTAAAAGAGGAATGCACTCTCTAAGGCAGTTTGTATAATTATTTGAGCACATAAATGCCCTGCTAAACCACAGAAGTTTCTTAGATTAAAACGTTACGCTGATCCACATTTAGTCTGTGTTGCAAGCAGAAACGCCCCCACAGCTTCTTACAGTCTACACCGATGCATGCCTTTTCTATTTCTCATTTGAAACTGACCTGGTGCAACCAGTTTGTGGCCCAAATAGTTTAAAATCTATTGTTTTTTGTGGTCTTTCTGAAAGATGAGATTCCTGTTTTGCATGAAAAACAAAAATTCCCCTTATGTGAAGTCATTTTAAATAACATTATTTAGGGCCGGGCTGTTTGATTTCTATCTGTATGGGCATTCCTTTCTAACAATAATCCGGACATCTACTTTGTTTCCACTTCAGTGATGTTATTATTATTTGTCAAAGTTCAGACTTTCTCATTCTGATAATGGGAGCAAAGTGAAGCTTTGAGCCATTGGGTTAAGACTGTATTATTCTTGTTATCACTCACAGGTAAACTAATCAAGAGTGCAAAGCAGCTGATAGACCCAACACTGTGAGCAGGGTAGTGTTTACAAGCCATCTAAAAACTTTAAGACACTAACAGAAGCATCTAAATAGTTGTTCTCTGTGAGTCCAACATTATTCACAACAAAACTGCCAACGGTCCATTTGAGGACAGTGCTAATTTGGCAAATTAATTTGACAATCAGTCACAGTTTTTCCTTTTTCTTTGACAGAGAGGCCCAGGATGCTAATGAGCAGAAAAGATTGAGTCAAATCAGTAATGTGCTCAGTCTGTGTAAAATAAAGGGAGGCAGGTCTTTGCTCTGTTGTTATCTGTAAAAATAGTTTGATACATGAGGAGGACCAACTTTAGATTTACTTTAGTTTTGCCACAAATTCTCAGTTAGCTTATCTTTACATGGGCCATGCTAACACTTGAATATACTTTGATCTACACCATTCCATTGTGTCTCTGGCTCTATGTGTTCACCTGTTTCTTTGCATCCTAGTTGACTTTAGCTGATGCTCTGTCAAAATTTGGTCTTGAACAGGATTTTTTTATCTGTCCCTGAGTCCATACAGGAACCTAATTTAATAACATTTTTATTTATTAAATTAATGCACTGCTGACTGTCAGTAGGTGTACCATTCAGTATTGCTTTTAATCTCTTTTCCTTTGGAAGTTTCTAAATTACTAATTCAGGTACACATTTCTCAGTTTTTCTCAATGTTTGAGCAACTATTTAAGTCCTACTTTGTTTCTTACTTTTCTCTTGCAGTCTCGCAGCGTGGACAGACAGCATGCTGTGATCAACTATGACCAAAACCGAGACGAGCACATGGTGAAGGACCTTGGCAGCTTGAATGGGGTGAGTTACTCCATCCTGAACACCACGGACGCCACAGACGGCTGTTAGAAAAGTGAAAACCAGCAAATTGGCTTGTCCTGGAGCCAGGGCTTCATTGTTTGTTACTCTGTGTCCTTCTCCCATTACCACTGTGCTGCCAGTACACTGCACCATTATCCCACTCAAATCCAGAGTTGGTCATTGGAAGAAACTGGTCATTGTTGTCACTGAGTGTTTCTTGTGATCTCAGTAACTGCTGACGAGATGAATTCGAGTAGAACAGTGCAGAGACCTGTAACTGAAATCCACTAACCTGCATTGAGTCACGGAACAAAATCTGCTCTTTGTGGGCCGTGTTTTACTTGTTCCTTCAGATTTTGGGATCTGAACAGAAACACTAGAATCCTTTTCTTTGAGACAGATGGAAAACCAAGAGAGATCAGTCAGTTGTGTCCTTATTTTCATCTCACCAATATGGAAGTGTAGAGAGGGTTGCTGTTGCATAATATAATCCCATCTCATAGTGGATTAATTCTAGTGAGAAAAAACACTTTCAGGACTAGATTGCATAGAACAAACAGGCAGTTCATCTGAGTTGTCACATATTCATTATAAAAATTATATGTGTATATAATAGATATATTTTCATAAGTCTTTAACTTTTTCACAACCACTTGCTACATTTTTCATTTGGATTTTATGCAGCCGACCAACACAAAGTTGTTTGGTTTTAAACATGTTTCCCAAATAAAAATTATAGGTGTGGTGTTGACTTTGTGTCAGTCCTTCATACTGTAGCGTAAACGCCTCATTGAGCAAGTGGAGCAACTGCTTTACGAGTCTTAAAAATGATTTCTTTTTATTATTCTGATCACCACCCTTTGATGGACAATATTAAGTCTGTTAATGATTATCTGACTTTTTAAGATACTACATCAAAACAAGTAAGCTAAACTTTGCTCAGTTTTAGTTCCACCCTTTTTCACCAGCTGAATTGGTTCAGTCCAGTTCACGCCATGCACCACAGTCTGATTTGAAAATACCCAGTTAGAGAGCCATGGGGTGAAAAAGTAAACGAATCTGAGCCTGAATTGGTTTTCTAAGTGTTGTGACAACATAGCTGCATTTATGCAGCAGAAAATGTGCATGGACTTGCTCTATTCAGGTTAGGACTGGACCTACGATACTGTAGCAATATGAGAACATATGCAGGTGTTATGCAGTCTTCTTGTGTTGCAACGAAGCTTGTAAACAGTGTCCAGTGACTGTTTTCTGGTTAATACCAACAATAAACTTTTAAATAAGCTTACTAAATCAACATAAATCCAAGATAACATAAACTGACAAAAAGGCAAAAATTTTTTTTTTATCAAAAGCATCTAATGAACAACTTTTCATTTCACCCCATCTCTGCCTATCATCTCCTCAGCATGATGCTTCCATTATGTTTTATTGTGAGGATAAAACATAATGTGTTAGTGATGCGTTAGTTTTCTTCCACACTCAACGTTTCTGCTTGTAGCCCACACAAGTGGATTCTATTTAGAGGACTTTCTTGTGGAACTTGTTTGCATTTGTATTTATAGTGTGTGTATCTGAGTTAAGGGGGCTGAATACATACACTAAACACTTATCAGATTTGCATTTGTGTAAAAGTTATGAAATGAGTTTTTCTTCCAATAAAATTGTCTTAAAGTTTTAGGTTTTAAGAGCCTGAACTATGAAAAGGTTTATAAATATTTTTGCGAGTCACTATAAAATGCATTGATTTTTGTCTTGCAGACATTTGTGAATGACTTGAGGATCCCAGACCAGACTTACATCACCCTGAAGCTGTCCGACGTTATTCGCTTCGGTTATGATATCCTTTTTCATTAATTTCATTCACAGGTGGCTCACATTCTGCTGCTGTTGGGTTAATCCTGACTGAATGTGCCTTATATTTGTTATAGACTTTCCTCTGTAATTACTATGAGCAAATATGTCTAATGTTTTTTTTCCTTCTTCCTATGCATTAATTCTCTGTAGGGGATTAATGCAGTACATTCAAAACTTTTTGATTATGGCCAAAAGTTGAAGCACCCTTTGACACTCAGGAAACTCATTAGTGGGTAAATTTAGTTAAGATAATGAAAAGAGAAGATGGATTTAAATATGTTTGTCAGTGGAGTTCAGAACACAGTATGTGTTCTCAGTGAGTAAACTAGAATGAACTAGTCAGATACTTTAATTCAGTCAAGGTGTCTTCATCCTATTAGAAGATCTATTATAGATCTAATCTATAGAAATCCATTGTGATCAATATATTCATGTTGTCTTTTTTTATTTTTAATTTAGCAAAAGTTCCAACTGTTTTTCTACAAATCACTGGCTGGCTGTCATTGGGCAGAATCTTCTGCTCTTGGGATATCAGGCTAAATTTAGGCAACAAGTTTGGAGTTTGTTGGTTGTATCTGCTTCTCTAGATTATAAACTGTTGCTCTGGTAAAAACAATTTGAGTACTTTAACTTGCTCTGCACATGTCCATGTGTATATATTGGAGAAGAGTCAACACAAGGTCCCAGAGGAAGCTCTGAAGGTAAGAAATACTGACATCCTGTCTCTTCTCTGTCTTTGAGTGGTCTGCTGAAAATGCTCAATGTATTCACTTGGTTCTACGTGTTTAAATTAAGCTAGTTCCTGTTGGATATCCTCCCTTATGTATAAGAGCAGTTCACATCTGTGCTGATTGTTAGCCAGAGGTTTCTCATATCCTGCCTGCCTGTTGTCTGTTTTTGCAGCATGAGAAGTACACCAGCCAGCTGCAGCTCAGCATAAAATCTCTGGAAGCCAAGTCGAAGGAAAAACAGCAACTTGATAGCTTGGAGAAGAACAAAGACGCTGTTTCTAACGTCAAACTGCAGGAAAAGTCTGAGCGTAAGGCCCAGTCACTCACAGGTAAACAATAACAGCAGATATATGCTTGTGGGAAAGGAGTTTGCTTAAACCAAATCCATCTTCTATTGAGTAGAACAGTTCTACCTTAAATGGATTTGAATGTCCTGTTCTCACACAAGGAAAGAGGAAGTCTTAGTGGGCCTCCATGTGCCGGTCAGCTTTGGTTAGAGATCCCCTGATAGAGCAGTGGAGGCTTTTTTTTATTAAGAGCTTCCCTGGTGTGAGATTAGGACGGCATGTTAAGAGAGAGGCTGAACCGACAATCCTGTGGTGTCTGCAAAGGAATCGATCTTGACATCCCCAGCCTGGCAGGATGAGTGAGTTTGGAGTTAAGGACAAGTGTCCTTATCTCTCTCAGACATGCCTGGCTGCTAACTAGAGTTGGGGTGCCAGCAGAGATGACTGGTAATGGAGGTGAAAGCCTATATTTGAACTCTCTCACGTTCTGCTAGTTTAGTCTTGTTTTACAGTGTTGACATCAGGGGAACAGTGAGACAACTGTCTGCTCTGTAGAAGCACTTTGTGAATGAGATTCATTCACACTGACTCAACTATTGCAGTTGTGGTTTATTTAACTGTACGCCCTTTCAATGTGGTGGGAAAAACTTCCACTTATGCTTAAAATAGATTTTTTTTTTCTACTGGAGCCTCATGCTCTTCTAGAAACAAGTTATTTCAAACTGAACTTTTTCACCATTAAGTTTGTTGGTTCACATACAGTTACAGACTGCAGTCAGCTGTTAATTTTTCTGTTGTGAGCCAGCTCTCAAAAGACAGATAACCAAACTAACCTTCGCCTGTCTTTCTGTGTACTGACACAATAAGATAAGGAGGCTGTTTCAAAGCTCGCCTGAGAAGCTAAAGCTAAAGTTGCAGCAGCAACTTAGCTTCTACTTTTGTTGATAGGCAGTATGTTTGTGTGGGAGCATGTGTAGAAAGGCCTCTTTAGCATGAAACCTGCTTTTCATATCTGTTGACTTTTATGCAAACTCATTCTCTTCAGATGTAGTTACCCTACTTTTTTTTTCCCTACTGTGGATTGAATGTGTTAATCTGGCTTTCTCCGCTACTGAAAGAGCTATTGTATTTTTTCTTCAGTGTGTTGCTACTCCTTTTTTGCTTGCAGGATGTGGAGGGGATCCAAACCTCCAGCTGTACAGTGTTTGTGGTTCAGTCAGGCCTACTTTACCCCAAAATGGTTTGGGGCAGTTTAGTGTTTAAGAGAAAGACCATGAGATATCCTGAGCGTACTCTGATGCAATAAACTTTAATTTTAGAAAACCATCTATTTAGGAGTAGCTGAGTTTGCTCTTTGAAAAATTATGTTATTTGTATGTTGTTGTATTTTCAGGTCTAGAAAGCACAAATAACACAGAGTATTGATAATTTCTTTTCAGACTTTATTCTATCTTAAAGTATGCAACCATCCTTCTGACAATCCATCCATCTTTCTGTCCATCTTTCTGCACATCCATCCATTTATTTGTCTGGCCATCTGTTTGTCCATCTGTCCATGCCTCCCTCTATCAATCTATCCATCCGTCCATATTTTTGTCCATCTTCCATCTGCCCTTCTGTCCATCCCTCCCTTTTTCCATCCATCATTTTGTGTCTTGGTTCCTGTATCCATCTGTCCAATCAACTCTTTGTCCATCTATACTTCTGTCCATCAATATTTTATTCAATCATTAATCAGTCCATTCCATCACTTGTCTATCTGTTGATCCATCTAACCTTTAAAGTACATTTGTCTTTCCTTCGTCCCTTTCTTCGCTCTGATTTTTGTACTTTCCTTATTGAAAGTAAAAATAGTTTTACAAAGAATACATAGGAATGTTTTGGATTAATACATTTTAAAAAAGAGGTTTGAAAAGGACTGAAAACTCTGGAAACTTGAGTCTGGAAAAGTATGGAATTTCGACATAAAAGGCGTCTCATGTTTATGTTTAAAGATGTGCTTTACGTATACGTTTCTTTTTTTCTTTCATAAATTATTTGCTTTAACAATCTCATCATAACTCAGCAGAGGGCACTTTGGTGTGCTTGTGCATGTTTTCTTGAGTTAAAACAAAATAACTGAGTAAGAGGAAAGAAATTGGTAACATGCCCCTGTTCTTCTCTTGTCACTGTGTTTACATCTTATTGCATGTATCCAAGGCAACAGTGGTAAAGTGTTTCTAATGCCTGTGTTTGTGGACCCATATTAAACCTCTAAACGGCCTGTTTGGTCCCATCTATCACGCCAAAAAAAGCAGCTCTCAGATTATCTGATTAATCCATTATGGGCATGCTGGAATGTGAGTGGAAGTGTGCCAGGTTACATGGCAACACCAGAGCAGGAAAACTCTTCTTTGTACTGCAATAATAAGAGTTTAAAACTACATGGATAGAGTGTCTGTGTCTACAAGGTGCCTTGATTTATTATGTTTTTATGTTCTGTATTTTTTTTTTTTTCTTTTCATGGAAGATTAGGATTAACTACGCTGTCATCTCATGAGATGGATTAGATTAGGTGGTCTGCATGATACTACTGGTACAGCAGTTTAACCCCTTTAAGTCATGGGAATGTGTAACAAAACTAAGTGCTGCAAGAAGTGTAGTGCTGCAATTCGTATAGTGCGACTAAACAGTTTCTCAATACAGATTTTAGTTTCATGATAACTTTTTTTTTTTTACAAATATCTCTTGTTTTTCTGTGTTAGTATATATGCCTGAGTACATACTCGGGCATATGTACTGAGTCTGAGTATACATGATTTTTCTTCCAGCTCCTACAGATTCTCCAATATCTAAGCCCACTCCTCTATATGGCCAACCTTCCTGGTGGGGGGAAGATGAGGAACAAGCCAACACAAAGCAGAACAGAGGTGGAAAAATGCCAGAAGATGAGGCTTCAGGTCAGAGAATGCATTCTATGTTTGTACAGTAAACATCTTTATAGTAGATATCTGAAGGTTTTGGGTCAAAGATAAAGTGCTGTTTTATACTAAATATACCACTTAGAATTGCGGTCCAAAACTTCAGGTTGGTTTAATAGCACTGTCTTCTACAAGGTTTTGATACATTTTATCCAGATATGGATGTTTTCATGGTACATAATACGTAGCTTCTGACTTACCATACTTCTTAGTTCAGACCTATTAAGAATATTAGAGACTGATTTCACATTTACAACATGACCAGTCTCAGCAGTTCCTTCAGTGGCGCTGCTGTCCTCTCTGTAGCCGCCTTAACCAGTTTATTCCTGGCCTTTTTTTTTTTTTTTTACCAATTTTTGGGAGAAATATCCATTATTTCTGCAATTATGAATGACTGTTTACAAATGATTCTGTCCAACTGTTTATATATTTAATATTTATTTCTCCTATTTGGTAAAATCTAACTAGGACAGTTCAACTTTGTAGGTAATGGCAGTTTTTTTATTTTTAACATTGAGTTGGACAAAAACCTTGTACTTCCAAAAAGTAACTTTTCAGGGTGTGCTTTGATGTCCATTCATTGTTTGGCCATAGTGATGACTTTTTTTATACAGTATGCATTGTGCAGATGTTTATCAATCAGACTATGGCGAGATGTGATTTAATGAAGTTAATTCTCAAGAAAACTCAAATGAAAAAATAGACATAAGATTTGGAGACAGTTGAAATGTAAAAGATAAATTTGTCATTAAAATTAAAAATTGTTTTTAAAAGAATTGTGCTGCTGTTGTTTTACATCTCAGTAAGCTTATATTTTAACAGTTTAATTTACTCTGGTTTTTTTATTATTTTTTTTTATTTTAATATCCACTCAAAGCTGGTGCATCAGATGGCACCAGCTATGAGTTGGTGCCATGTGATGCTCAGTGCTTGTCACTGAGAGGTGGATGGTTTTAAGCCTCGGGCATGTTGCTAGCTGACAGTTAGGAGGTATTCGCCATGTCGATGGGCACTGACTGCCTGCTTGCCTCGTGATGGATTATGACCCTTTAAGCTAGTGAAGGGGGGGAAGGGTCATTGTTCCCCTCATGTTGCCCAGAGTGAAGCGGATTAGTACTGCTCAGCTAACCTGCTGTGGACTCTGAGCTCCTGAAGTGATATTTGGGAGTGTCTAACCAGGAACTAAGACCAGCTGATTGATTTTGTTTTCTCATATTAACAGCTGGATCATTTGGTATTTGGTTCATTGTCTAACAGTTACAAGGTAATTTAAATGTTTGGTTTAGGTAGGATTGGACAATAAATTAATACACATTGAGATAGACACGTAATCAATATCAAAAGATAACACATCTGATAGAATGTTCAATAATTTCACTGAACTCTGATTCGGAATCATATGGCACTCTGGGAGATGTAGGTAAAGGAAAGGTAAAGGAAAGGCTCTAGCTATTCAAACTCTCACTGCCAGCTAAGTAAGGTTGGTGGCATCAACTCAGTCACTCTTTGGTTACCTAGCAATAACCTGTTGAGTAACTTGCACAGCAGCAGTTTCAGGTTTTGCAACTGTGCCTCACAGCAGCTTTAAAATAATAACAGCATGGAGTGAAAACTGTGGATAAAACAGAAAAAGTCACACCACCAGTAAGGCAGTACTTATGATATTTAAAACAAAAACCGAGTCAATAATTATTGATATCAACCAATATGAAACGCTTATGTTGTGATGTGTTTTTCAGCCATACATATATTTAGGTTGAGTTATTTTAGGAATGCATCCACACTCATTCCAAATAAAAAGGTTAAATTTAACTTTTATTTCTATTCTCTTTAAGGTGTTTTCCTCTCAGTTTGTCCAAGTAACATAGACAGATTTATCACTTTGTCTTTTTATCCCTTTATTGCAACAGAGCCTGCTAAAGATGGCCCAAGGCATGAGGTGAACCGTTCTCAGTCAGACACTCAGGCCAAGGCCATGTTCTCCTTCTGTCGAGAGCCCAGCTACTTTGAGATCCCAACAAAGGAATTCCTGGAGAAACCTTCAAAAAGCCCAGACTCACAGGTTCACGAGGTGCCGACAAAGGATACCTCAGATCCCACACAGTTTGTCCCCTCCATGCCCACGCCTCCGGTGGTCCAGAGCCATGCCTCTTTCACCATTGAGTTTGATGAATGCCGTCCAGGTAAACTGAAGATCAAAGACCATGTGACCAAGTTTGCCCTTCGCCAGCAGCGCAAGCAAACCTCCCCCAAAGCCCCTTCCACTCCTACAGAGGTGATGTCAGCAGAGAGCAAAGTAGCTGATTGGCTGGTCCAAAGCAATACAAGCATAATGAGGAGAAAGTCAAAGGGTGAAAATATGTACAGCACAAATAGTCACTCATCACATCTGAAAATAAGGGATGGTAAGTCCTCTATAAACTTCTGTTTGTTTACCATTCAATTTGATATTGAATGGTAATTGTCTTGCTTAAGCATTTCTGTCTGTCCTCAGCAAACTGCTACGAGAATGGCTCTCCTGGTGAATCTGAGCCAGTCAACGCAAATGAGTCCCTACAATCTGAATCCCAATATGTGTCACCTAAAACCTCAATGACTTTGCCAGGGTCAGAGGAACCTCTGTCTTCCTCTCCATCAGAATCCCAGTCTCTTTCCATTCATGGCAAAGCAGAAGCAAAACAAGCCTTCGTCATCGAGTTCTTTGACGATAACTCAAGAAAGAAGCGCTCTCAGTCTTTTACACATACCGCCGGCCCACCTGAGCCCTCAAACCTCCGGATCCAGCAGGAGCAAAAGAGCACAAGCCCAAATACAGAGAGAAATGTCTCATCTTCGTCCTTCACCACTCCACCAACCCAGCGTTTCACTATTCCACTGAAAGGGTCCGATTCTTCAGGGTTTCAAAGAGCTGGCTCTCTACGACGGGAAAAAACAGAAGAAAGGATCAGCACCAGCTTTTCCTCTCGCTCTTCTTCTTCTGTTTCTGTAAGACCCTTTAGCAGCGTCGGTCGGAGGTCCAAGCTTGCGAAGGAGTTTAATGCTGAATTACTCAAGCAGAAAGAAAAATCTTCTTCTCCTAAAGCAGCTCAAGGAGTTGTTTCACGGTCTGAACAGAGCCAGGCGAGCCCCCCTCCATCTGATGGACATCTCCACCCACAGACGTCCTCCCCTATTCACCCACCTGCTCCCCTAAGAACCTCTGTCAAGCCTGCTCAAAATGTGGAAGTCAGAAGCCCCAGAAATGAGGAAGACGACAGTCTGAGTGATGCGGGAACTTACACTATTGAAGCAGATGTTCAAGATAAGGAGCTGGACGAGGCACGCAGCAAGATTAACCAGGCAAGTTTCTTGTACTTATTTTCCATGGCACAGAAAAGTTCTTCATGGCTAAAGTTCACCACATGTTGCTTGAACTGACTCTCTTTATTGTTTCGCCAGCATCTTCTTATGTGAGTTTGAAATGTTTTCAGCTTCATCTTCATCCTTGCAATGCTTTGTTCCTGACAGGTGTTTGGTGTTGTTGAGAGCCCAGAGCAAATGAGCCAGGCTGAAGCAGAAGCATCCTCTGCATTTAGGCCTGTTACTGATCAGGGGAGGGAGGAGTATAGGCAGAGTAGCTGTGGTGAGGGTATTCCAGCTCCAGAGCAGGGACATAGTCTGGTAAAGGTAACTTCATCTGCTTTGGCTTTGATTGGGATTGAAAAAATTTTGATTCATTAAATCTAATCAATATTTTGAATAGAGATGCACTGGAACAGATTTTATAAAGCTCTGATATGCTGATTTATGTTTGGGAACTACAAAAATTAAAATGAACTTGGCCTGATAGAAACTTTAACTATCTTTGCAGTAAAATACCCATAAATAAAAGAAACAAAATTTCTCAAAAATAACCTACAGTTACTTGGATATGTCTCTGTGCATTACTACAAATATATCTACAAATACAGTAAAATCCTCCAGGTTATGAAACAAATGAACATTTTTAAATAACACGTCTGAAAAGAATTACAGCATTTACTCATTTACAAGACACATTATAGGTCATATCACATACACTACTAATCTATCATTTCACTTAATACTAAGTCCTTATTCTTTAGTTTTGTGTCAAATACATTTGAACTACCGGTACTTAAAATGATAAAACAACATTTTTGTTTTAAAAAATGTTCAGCTTCTTCTTGTTTTCTGAACTTTTCCAAAAGTGCAGGCTCTGTAAACATGGCATGACAATCATGTAAACTGCTGTTTTCCTCATAAAAGAATATTTGTTTAAACACCTTTCTGGTACTGAAAGTGGCTAATATTAAGTTTTCAGCTCTTTCTCAGCTGATGTAATGAATAATGTTGTTGGGACAACCTCCAAGTGGTTAGATATGGCTCTTTTCTTGATTTAAACAAATAGGTCAGTTTTTAGATCCTTAAGAGAAAGTATAAAACAGTTTAATTTCAGTCACCAGCTGATTTCTCAGTGCATCTCTATGTCCGAGAAATTCATTTACAATGAGGTCTTGATTTGACTTCTTGATCCATACTCTCTTTTAGGTGTTTCTCTTCTGATTCCTTTTATTGTCTTTGCTTGAGGCTCTGGGTACTTTTTTGTTTTAGTTTTTCTCGTTTTAACAAAATTTTAACTTATTTTGTAGCTGTTGTGATACATATCTAACACATTAATTATCCTGGTGTGTTTTATTACAACTGCAGATATTGCAATATTTAAACATGTTGAATAAGTTGTGTGATTTTACACAGGTTCAGCCAGTAGCTGCCATGGTACAAGGGGCTCCTAAGTGGATGTCTCGCTGGGCCAGCTTGGCAGACAGCTACACAGAATCTGGACCTTCGTCTGGCCCCTTTGACATGTTGACCCAGATGGAGCCATCAGGAGGGGGTAAGCCACCTGAAGAGAAATTAATCTATTTGAAATGATAATGAGGTACACTGATAAATATGAACGATATTTAATATTTGTGTTCGCTACAGCATGGGGTACAATCATTCACAAGAACACAGTCAGTCAACATCAGGACTATTTGGATGCAGATAATCCAAAGTCTAGACTCATCCTTCCGCCTGTACCGCACGGAGACAGGAGTGACATTCCGACTCCCAGTATCCATATTCATTACAACCCCAGCACAACATTCGATTTAGAGGAAACTACCTCAAGAACCCCAACGCCTGACGATAATGTTCATAGGTTAAGTATACAAGATGACGTGGAGCCTGACAGCCTTAGTGACGCCAGCAAATCAGATGATGGATCAATTGTAGAGCAGAGTAGGAGGCAGCTGTTTAATGCAGACGACAAGCAAAATGAAGACAAACTTCGGGTTCCTTTTAAATCCACATCTTTTTATATCGGGTCAGAGGAAGAGTCCAAATCGCAGCGGGGAGGCTTTAAAATTAGCACTCCTAAGGCTGAGAGGAAGTCTGTTTCTAGAATCATCTCATCAGCCACTCTAACTAAGCAGAAAGGCATTCAGAACTCTAACATGAAGCACATTGCTTCTGCTCCCACATTGGACCAGAGGACAGAAAGTCCAGAAGGTAAAGAAGCTGCAGCTCCACCTTTGATCAGACAGGAGAGCTTCACCAAGGAGAGGCCCAGTAATCCCAGACTGCCAAACATTTCTAGTCTGCCAGTTCAGAGAGAGCCGGGTGCCGGGTTATTCCAGGGGAGCGGCAGTCAGGACACTTATACTTACCTTAAACAGACGGAGGATGTTCTGGCTGTTCTGGAGGCCAAACTCCAAACAGGACCACTAGTGACTACTCCGTCCCCCATAATGGACTCTCTGTCGGGAGACTCTGATGTGGATACTTCCAGCACTGTCAGCCAGCACAGCAATAAAATCAAAACACACACATTTACTAAAAAAGCATCAGATGGTAATCTTCATAGAGACAAGATTACTGATCCTAACCAAGAGACAAATAATCAAACTGAAAAGCAACACTCTTATGGTTCAAATGGTGGAAGCAAGCCGGAACCCATCAAGAGGCATGTTGGACTGAGACGTAGTGTGGGCAAACGCGGCTCAACAGACCTAAGCGATGATCCTCCCAGCTTACCTTACTCCGATCAGGAAAGCAGCAACAACCAAACCCACTACAAATACACAGTACCTCTTCAGAAGGAGGACGGCAAGTCCTCCAAAGTGTCTCAGGTGTTAAGCCGTGCCAACAGCTTGTCGGCCCCAAGACCCACCAGGGCCTCCATGCTCCGACGAGCTCGCCTGGGAGAGTCCTCTGACAACGAAGGTACAGAAACTGAGAGATTAGCGCAAGAGTCTTCCACAAAGCAACCTCAGGAAGCCAAGAAACTCTCTAGACTGGATATGCTGGCCATGCCTCGTAGGCGTGCTGGTTCATTCAATGCACCCAGTGACTCTGAAGCTTCTTCTGCCCCCCAATGGACAAGCAGAAACACAAGCTTTTCCACCCGCAGCACAGATCAGAGCAGCAGCTCCAGTCAACGGATCTCTAGTGCTGGACCAAAACCTACAGAAAGGCCACAGAAGCCAGCGCTCAACAAAACCCCGGTTACTCGCACCCGCTCGAGCAGTTCCAAATATGCCAACAGCACAGCAAGTAAGTAGAATACAGTCATATACGGTCCTGTTTGACTGAATTAAGAGATAAAGTTAAATAGGAGAATTTTGTCTCGACTCAAAGCAGAGTAAAGTCTCAGTTAGGGTGACATCTATGATACATTAATCAGGTTCCATCATGATTTTGGAAAAACATGGAATTGATTCCGCTAAATCCAATGTCTGGAAAAGGATGGAAAAAAGATAATAGAGAATATAAAATTATTTATATTTAAAGACATTATTCCCTGTCTAGTTTTCTAAAAAGTCCAACCAGCTATTATTTTTACATCCATTAATTTATACACCAATCCATTAATTTGTTGTTCTGTTAGCACGTTAATTCATCCATCTACAAACCTTGAATAAAACCATTAACCAACAGGACGAATGGATTAAATCCATGGGTTTATCTATATTCATATGTAAATTAAATGTTATATTTATATAACCTGAGCTAAATATTACTAACTGATCCACATTTGGATGAAAAATATTACATGAAAAATGTGCGGCAACCTTATATATTCATTTGTTATTTATGCTAGTGAAAAGGCATTTATGACGGGAACTGTTTTGGCCATTTTACTAACATCTAAAACACTAACTGCAAAGTATTCATGAAACATTTATTTCTTATGTGCTCTGGGTTATTATATAGTGTTACTTAAAATTAATGCATACAGTTGTTCAAGCATTTGCCATTCTTGTTCTGAACTATCTTAAATTAAAGGTTTCTTGGGATATGTAAGAGTTTTCACTAATGGGTTTTCAGCAACTGTGGAAGTTTTTGGTTATACACAATTTGGGCACCTTAGAAAGTCACTAAATTAGTAGATGTGGAGATGAGGACTTCCGCAGCATCTTTTCTGTCTCTTGCTCTGGGAAATATTTTGGTGACTCCTCTCTGAAAGACATGGTGGTGTGTTTTCCAAAGGTATTCCTTCATTGCACTCTTGTTTCTCTCTTTTTCCCCACTTCTCTGTCCTTATTTTGGATAACTCTAACCAACTCACAACGGCAAGGCTCTAGGAGGCGACACAAGGGCTCTGACTATACCTCTACCTCAGATGAAGAGTATGAATCAAACTGGAGCCATCTTAAACACAAACGCTCCCAACCTTCCTCAGCTTCTCATGGTCCACGCAGTCAGCCTCGACCCCAACCAGTGATCGCCCAGCACCCGAAACCCCGCAGCAGAAACTCCGAGGAGGAGAGCCATGAAGGAGAAGCTTTCCATAATTGGACCAATCACAGTGCTGAGATTGCTCGGTAGGAAATATAGCAAACCCAAAACTTGCGACTTTAAACCAAACAGAAATGTTTTTTAAATTCTTTAAAACTACACTTGTGCTTGATAAAGCTGGAGAAAAATGCAGAGATTCACACATTGACCGGTATTTTTTTTTTCCAAAATGTAATTAAACTGTAGGCATATTTTGTAAATCTGTAGCTGACCAATATTATCGAGACCGGCCTAAATGTACCTAGACATTGAACTATACTCTGGTTTGATGTGAAACACCTACATTTACATGAACTATTTGGCCTTGGCAGCAGAGCAGTTTGCAGTTTACCTTTACGGTAAAATAAATATCTCCATACTTTTATTATGGAGCCAAAAAGATGTAAATTGAGCTGTACAACAGATTGTCCTACACTTTCACAAAATGGGTTGAGAACATTAAAAAAAACAGTATAATTGCTTTGGCTGCTGTGCAGATAACAGCTTCATCTCAGACATCTTATCTTTTCCACTGACTATAAGGTCAACTTGACTTCAAAAACACTGTGAACTACTCCCCACTTATTTCATGACATGACTTCTTTTATTTTATTTTTTTTTCTTCTGTCTTTCTAAATGTAAGGTTGAGTCAAGACTTGGCCAAAGACTTGGCTATTTTAGCCAGAGAGATCCATGATGTAGCAGGTGAAGGTGAAGCACAAACACCGGAAGTGGAGAGCAATAAACAGGTAGATCACATGTGCAGCACACTGACTTTCAACTTTTTTGCGTTATAAACAGCACTAGCTGTTGTCCAGTTTTCAATATGATGCAGTGATAAATATTTTTATGTATGTTATGATTTAATCTGTAGTTTACAAATGTGAAGATTCAAACAGTATTGCTTTCATAACTCTTTGAAATCTTCCCCTAGTTTGAATAACTACATGTCTATAAATTCAACTTTTTAAGTGTGGAGTTTTTTTTAAATTTTTTTTTACCTCTTTTTATTTATTTATTTATTTTTCTTGTTTTGACTATTTCATACACATATAAGGCAATTTCAAAGCAAGGGGGAGAAAATAAATGAATATGGTCTAATAAAATCTCATAGTGATGCAACGATCGGGTTGAGCAGCCAACCCGATCGTTGGCTGCTCAACGATCAACCCGATCAAAGCAATTATTTTTCTTTGAGAAACTTTGCTTTCTCAAAGAAAGCAAAGTTTTCTTTGAGATCTGACCAGCATATTCCATTTTTTTCAAAAAATGATCAGAATCATGCAAAACATTTTTGTTAAGGTTGTTTTCAGCATCAATGAACATGCCATTTAGTGATCAATTTATAGATAAAGAAAAGTTGGAAAAGTGGATTGATCGGTACATCCGTAACATCTGGTGTAGTTGCATAACTCTGAACTGATTCACTACTTCTCAATGGGCCTCGGGTTTAGTCTATTGATTTGTCTTACCAGTAAGACTTGCTTACAAACTCTTATTGCTATCCAGAAGGTCCCTTTTGTCTCAGAGCCTGAGGTAAGCCACCAACAAAGTTCTGCACCAAACAGAGACTCTGACTGCGGATCAGGCGACCTTGAACAGAGCTCCAGACAATCTTCTCAAAACAGAAAAGAGGTTTGAAATAATGATGAGCTGCCTTTCATCTTGGGTTTTTTAAGCCTTTTGCTCTGTAGTGACTGTATCTTTCCATCTCTGTAGGTCAATCTGGACAGCTTGACGTTGAATCCTGTGTATCAAGTCACAGCAGCCATTAGAGAAAACACAGAGCAACTCGCTGAGAAGATCAAGTAAGATTTGAAGAAAAGACTTCCTGCATGCTTAATCTGACTTGAACTTAGTGTTTGCATTGAATATCGAATCTTGCGTAATTAAAATGAGGTAGTTGGCCTACATGGCACTTGGATAAGAGAGAAATGAATGAAACCATCTTTCTGTTACATAGCAAATTTAAAAACTCTGCTTACACTTATTGGGCATGAATGCCTTTTTAATTTTACAACCTCAAGGGTGTATATAAGTGATTCTTTTTTGCATGGTAGAACAATATACAACTATCAATTAGTAATATTAATATTACAGTTGATTAAATACTTTCTTTTATCTGCTCTTGTATTTCTCTCTTAGCTGCATTTTTTTTTAGCCATCAGCAAATTTCTGGGACTAATCCCGCTTTTAAACATAGACCATGAATCTTTTAATTGTGTTGAAGTCATAGCTTATCCACAATCTTAATGGTAGCCACTTTTATCCTTGTTTGATGTGGCTGAGGTTATCGTCATTTGGGAACTCCCAGTTGTGATTCAGGTTTCTACCATTTATTTATTTATGAGAATTTAAAGGAGTTCTGTCTTCATTATTTTTCCCTCTTTTTTTGCATCACACCAACACCACTAGCAGTGAAACATACCCTTAGCATGATCCTACCACCACAGTTCTATGCCAATTGACACAATTATCTTAGGGTTGAAAACTTCTCCTTGGTGCCCTTAAGTACTATTTTTGGCCAAATGGCTCAACATTTGTTTCATCTAACCATAAGAATTTTCTCTGGAGGGGATTTAGCAGCAGCAGATTTCTTCCATAGTTGAAGGTGTTGAGTTTGGAGCAGAGGCTGGCAATGAATATTTTCCATAACATGTCATAATTTAAATGTAATATCTACATATTACATTTAAATGATGTAATAATTTAAATGTAAACTATAGTTTATTTCTGAGCCTGTAACACAATACAGATTTTGCCAACACTATTTTGGTCACATAAATTCAGAATAACCCTAAACAGCAGTTTTTTGACCGTTGCTTTTTATCATCATATATAGGGTTCTGTTCCAGGACAGATTGGATATCTCTGAGGACATTGAGGCTCGAATTAATTCTGACACTGACATTACTGTTGGCAGAATTTCCAACAAGGTTAGTATTATTATTACTTTAATTATTATTTTTCATTTCCAGTCTTGCTCATTTTTGTTGGTTCAAAGTGTTCGCTTGAGCTTAGTCAGATGTCTGTTTTTCAGGAAATGGCGTCTATTTTGAAAGACCTTAGGAGGGTTCAAGTCCAACTTGAGGGTGAGTCTCCAAATCTCTCTTCTTAAATCTTAAGAATTTTTAGTACAAAGATTTCAATTTTCTTTTCTTTTTTCTTATTTCAGTTATTAATGCAGTCATGGACCCCAGTGGAACACGTGAATCTACCAAGACACCCCCTGCTGGTGATGCTGCCTCCTCTTCTTCCGCTGAAGTTCAGCCATCCAGAACTTCGTCCTCACGGGACTGGAGGACGGTCCACTCCGTCTCCAAACGCGGCGGCGGTCCGAGGCCCAGTGAGAGCGTCAGGAGGGCTGCTGTGACCCCAGAAGACCTGCGACAGGGATATTTAGTCTGAAGTCTGCCGACTACAGAAACACACGTTAACCAACTTCTGCTGCGCCTGGTCAGAAGCAGCTGTGTGCAAGCGAAACCTGACTGAGAGGAAGTGAGAGTGGATTTATAAAGTTGTGGTGAGCTCACAATGTTTTGAAGTGTAGTTTTTAGGAGGATCCACATGAGGTGGTGATTTAAGGAAGTACCGTGACATTTCAGTAAATCTCACCTCATATCGTTATACTTGATTTTGTGTTACAGATTGTTCTCTCTATTTGCCAATAAAATAACTTAATATACATATGATTTTAAAAACATGTAACTATGTAGTTTAATTGAGAATCAGCCTGAGTATAATCATCTCAGGGAAATCTATGCATTTATGCTTAGCTGCAAATCATATTTTTTTAATAAAACTTTCAGATATTATTGTATTGGTGTAGTCAGAACTACATTACATTTCTTTTTTTATGTATTTTTTTCCAGTGTTTTTGTTTTAGTGCCACATTCCTTTTCTTAGACTACATGTGTTTAGGATTATAAAAGCTATTTATAAGTTGTGTTATTTGAATGAGGAATTTTGGAGAAACTTCGCAGCCTCCTGTGCCAGACTGTTGAATGTTGTTTTACACAGCTGCTTAGAGACAGCTAGGTGTGTTTTTTCTTTGGTCATCTTCTCTTTATTCGGGAGCTTAAAGCTATTTCTTGCAACCAAGGGTGGAAATCCATCAGGAATGTGCAATCTGAATGGGAGGAGGAGCTAACTCCACTACAGTTAAACCACCTAGCTGAACAAAGCAAGTGGTGATTATAGAAGCAGCCTGTTTTTTAAACATTCCTGCTTTAAGAAAAAAAAGGCGGCATTGAAACTTATGGTTTTTTCTCTCAAAAACTGATTTGGCCAAAGATTATTATCAAAAAAACAGTAATTTCTTGTTTGTCTAAATCAATTTTCTGTCTGACTGCGATAAGAGGATAATTATCCCACCCCTATCTGTTTAGTTCACCATTGAGCAATTTTAGCATTCATGTTGAAAAATTTCAACATAACTGTAAGCCATGATTAAGCTGAGTGTCTAGATGTCTGAACATATTTGTACGTCCCTCAAATTACCTCTCAATCTTGCCATTTTGCACCAATGTAGAATGTTTTCTCTCCCTTTTATTATTTTACACATTTTAAGAAAAATTGATGTTTTCCTCAATGCACTATGTGTCGCTGACTGTAACTGGGAAGAAACTAAAGTGCTGTACAGCTCTATGGGCTCATATTTTATGCAGCCAGTAGATGAGTTGTTTACAAATTCAAACAAAAAAAGCATTTACTGTTGGGTTTTTGTTTCTAAATCTGCTGCTGTTTCTTCTTTATAGAGAATGTCTTGTTTTTGTGCCCCCCGCCCTCAAGTGTTTCAGAGAAAATGAATCTTGTGTCAAATTGAGTTTCTTTTTCCCATCGTAGATGATTTGGTTGTAATTTACTGGTACTTTTTGATGTGCTTTTCTTTGTATAAGTTATTTAATGATTTTTTTGTTATTTCAAATAAATTTAATCAGCAAACCTGTTGGGTATTTTTTTCCCTTTGTGTATTTCTTCTTTTTTTTTCCTGAGCCAAACAAACGTATGAAAAGCTGAAATGAAAGTAAAAACAGGAAGTGTGCTCGGTTATATTAAACAGCAGAGATATTTAGTTCAGCTGTGGCTGCAAGCTGAAGGGGAAGAAAGAAGTGAGAAAAAACAAACTGGTTCTGTTAACCAGTGAGTTTGTTCTTTAGCTTTACTGTAGACAAAACTTAATTTAGGTTAAACACTTGAGTTTAAAGCTAAAAGAAACCCAGTACTTTTTTTTCTTTTGAAAAACCCAGTGACTCAAAGGAAAGATGACTTCAGTGTACAGAAGCCTTCATGACAACTATGTTTCAAACAAAGGGGTAGGTTGGCTAAGGATGTATTTTGTTTCTGTGAGATCATTGTTTTCTTTACTAAAAAATCTTTCTGCTAATCTTGTCAGAGGAGGACCAGCTGTGTGACATTGGCTGTGATTTTGGGCTGTCTGACTGCGCTCGGTGTTATTCTTGCCATCGCTGTGTTGGAGAGACCAACACCTCCTAAAAACCATGACACTCTTCCGGGGGACACTGGTGGGTTCAACCTCACTGACCAGTGCAGGTAATAATGCTATACTATTTGGACAGGTTTTTATGAATGTATTCCACTTTATGTGGAACAAAAAGTGGAGCATAATTGTGAAATGGAAGAAAAGTGATTTTCAAATTTTGACAGTTTTAAGTCTGAAAAGTGTGGCATACATTTATATTAAGCCCTCCTGAGTCAATATTTTGTGGAACCAGGTTTCAAGATCTAGACACTAGAAAAGCTTTTCATTTTTCTTTCCACATTGATCAAATTGGCTGGGTCATTCTGACAAATTAATTTGTTTTGATTCAAATGGTAGCTAATGTTGAAGGACTCTAACCAACTTCCCTGTTTCTGGTGAAGAAAAAATATTTCCACAGCATGATTCAGCCACTGCCAGGATTCACTGTGGGAATCATGTTTTCAGTGATGTGTAGTGTTTAGCATGTAAGTCAAAAGTTTAATTTTGACTTCATCTGATCAGAGGACTGTCAACATGTTCATTTAACTTTAAATGAGACCACTCTAGTTTTCTTATTGCCTATCCTGCATGAGTGTAGACAATGGATTGGTGGACTGATAATGGTTTTCCTGCCAGGCGATTTTCCCACCTGCACTGTTGATCTCTGCAACTTTCTCACATGATACTACCAGCACCATGCTTTACTGATTGGATGGTGCTTTCATGGATATGCAGTGAGTTTTCAACAATGGATCTCTTCTTGCCATTGTTAAAAATTCTTCTTCACAATGAAGATTTTTTTTTTTTTACTGCGATAACAAAAAAGTTATTTGCAAAGCACTTTAGGCCTTAAGAAAGCTGCCAAAATGACAACATTTTATGTGTAGTGAGAAGGACCTTTAGTGAGCCTAAGGGTGTCTTAAACAAATATGGCCACATCATTCAGATATTTAAGACACTTTTTTTCACTTTCCAATTATGCAGTGCTTTGTGTCTGTCTATCACAAAGAAAAAGCTAAACTGTTACAAATATTTTATATGGGGTTATAATTATTTTCATTAATATGTAGTCTTCTTTACCCTGCAGTATGACCCTTGTGGAAAGTATTCCTCTGTATCTAAAATATAAAAGCAATGCAACTTTTGGGATCCCTCTGGAGCAAGCCTGGAAAGACCTTATCTCCCAAGCATCACACAGCGTGAATGTAGTCTCATTCTACTGGACGTTAACAGGGGAGGACATCAACGTCAACTCCTCCACTGATATTCCTGTGAGTTCCTAACTCAGAAATTGCTTACATTTGTCAAAAATGTCTGAGCCTTTGTTGAATGTTTTGTGGAAAACAGGGAAAGGACATCCTACAAGCACTTGGGGAACTTCCCTCCAGGAACATATCTGTCCGTGTGGTGAGCAGTGTTCCCACAGTCAAAACAAACTCCACAGATCTAAAGATCCTAAAACAGAAAGGTTTGATAGTTACTCTTTTCTTTTAAATTTTCACAGTAATTGCTGATTATATTTTGGCAAACTGTTTTGATGACTTTTGTCTGCAGGAGTTCAGGTGAGAAGAGTAGAGTTTGGTCGCCTGATGGCAGGTGTCCTCCACACCAAGTTCTGGATTGTTGACATGAAGCATGTGTTCATTGGAAGTGCTAACATGGACTGGAGGGCTCTGACCCAGGTAAAACTACACATGCCAATAATTCTTAAATTTACATTCTTCCTATTTAAATTGCTTTCAAAATAAATTCCCACTTTGACTGCAGGTAAAGGAACTGGGAGTGGTGGTCTATAATTGTTCCAGTCTTGCGATGGACCTTCATAAGATCTTCCAGTCCTATTGGGTAATGGGGAAACCCAACAGCTCCCTGCCACAACCTTGGCCTGCAAATTATTCCACTAACATCAACAAACAGCACCCTCTGCTGGTAAAAGAGGGTAACATCTCCAGCAGCCTTTACATTGCTGTGAGTAGCTTTTCTTTCATTCCTTTTTTTTTTTTTTTCCGAGTTGTGAATTTTGAAGAACAATGGGTTGTAGAACACTGTGGTTCAGTTTGGTTTCAACCACTAAAACCAAAGAGAGGGTCGGGTGAATCTGATATTATTTTGATTTTGTGTACTATCCCAGGGTTCTCCTCCATCCTTTTGTCCTCCATCAAGGACTCAGGACCTGGAGGCGATACTGTCCTCCATCTCAGAGGCTGACAAATTTGTAGATGTTGCTGTCATGGAGTATTTCCCCACCACTCGTTTTGAAAAGTCTCACAAGTAAGCCCAAAGTCTTGTTTTAACATTTAAAATGTTCTGGTTTTGTTTGAGTTCCTCTCTCTGTTGTCCTTCCAGATACTGGCCATTCATTGATGATGCCATTAAGATGGCTGTGTTTGAAAGGAAAGTGAAGATCAGGATGTTGATCAGCTGTGGGCGTGATTCTGATCCAGCCATGTTGCCCTTTCTTCGGTCTTTGGCTTCAATGGATTACCCTCTCCATCACATCAGCATCCAAATAGTGAGACAATGTGGAGACAATGTATTTGTTTTATACATGTGTGATTGTGCTGTAAAATTGTACTTTCCCCTAATGCATTTCTTTAGTTGTTGCTTTCCCCCCTTATGCTTTGGATAATCAAAGATATTTTAACACCAGTGTTTTTCAAATGATTACAGTGAGAGGCACTGTCAACCCACAACAACATAAAAAGTTCTGCAGACCTCACTTGCTTTGGTTAAATTCTTGGGTAATGATTCAGCAATGAAAAAGAAACTGTGCAAAATGGCATCCTTGCGAGAATTTCAAAGCCAAAACCAAAGCTGACCAAAAACAACACAATTTCCAACACACAACAAAATCTGACGAGACAGAAGTGGAACTTTTTTGAAGCTGTTTTCTTATACACCTGGTGTAAAACTAAAAGCATTTCAAAAACAAGACACCATACCAACATGGTGGTGGTGTGTTTGTTTTGGGTTATATGATGGTTTGGGAAAGAACTAGTAAAAACAAAATATTTTTAATAAAATCAACATGCTGTGGCCTGGGCTTAAACATGTTGTTGTTCATGCTGAAAAGTCCTCCAATGTGGCTGAATTAAAGTAATTCTGCAAAAGAGAGAGAGAGAGAAATTTCTTTGGCAATGGCAGTTATTAGGTTTATGGGGCAATTACTTTTTCACTTAGGTGCAGTTTGGGTAGATTTTTTACCTGAATAAGTTAAATCCTTGTTTAAATTAGCATTTTGTATTTTCTAGGGAGCTGATACTTTTTCACAATGCTGGAAAGTTCTCCTAAAAGCCATCTGTTTTTATTGTTGTTTTGGTTGTTTCAGAAACTGTACATCGTCCCTGTGGGAAACCAGTCTGATATTCCATACACCAGAGTCAATCATAATAAATACATGGTGACTGATAAAGTTGCATATGTAGGTGAGTTAATATTAATGTCAACTGAGGAGTTTAAAATAATAAGTGGGGGCTTTTTAAATATAAATTGTGTTAATAATTGATCGGATAACACTGTTTTCCAACACAGGTACCTCCAACTGGGTGGGTGACTACTTTCTGACCACAGCTGGAGTGAGTCTGGTCATTTCCCAGAACACTCCTCACTCTGCATTGAACAATAAGACCCTGTACCACCAGCTGAAGGACGTATTCAACAGAGACTGGCACTCAGAATTCACTGTCCACCTCAGGGATCTAGGACACAACCCAGACTGTGCTCTATCACCAAGATGACTGATGTTTTTATCAAACAACTACAAATAATTTATTTTGTTTTTATTGCAACATTTACATCAAAACTGTTTCTTTGCATTGCTTTATTTTCAGTATCAGCATTTTATATAATTTTACTAAGTTTCTCTGATGCTTTAGGTTCTAGTAGTTCCTTATTAATTTCTATGTATCTTTTCCTGCATTCCTTCTTTACTTCTCAGTATATGGAAATAATATATTACATACAGTCTAGTTCAGCTGCTAGATTCTAAGTTATTAGTTAGCTGTTAGTGTAATAAGCATAGATGGCGCTTTATCATAGTCTTTAGATCTCATTACTGTGTGATTGCCATTAACATTTACAAAAAATCAAACGGTAATGCCAGAATTTAAGCCTGAGCTCAAGTAGATTTGAGAAGACAACTTAGACGCAGCTACAGCTATGAGAATGATGTCTTTGTATCTTTTGCTTACCACATTTTTTCATAATTACCTTTAAACAGAAATTATAGAGAAACACAACACAATATTTTAAAGGTAGAATATATGGACATTGTGATAACTTTTATCTTTTGTTGGAAGAAAAAAACCTTTTCCTGCATAACACAAACATATATTGTAGTCAAGACTGACTCTATCTACTGTAAAAATCTTTTAAAATATTTTTCTCAGTATTGCTGTATGATTTATTGATTTCCTCATCATAGAAACTATGAAATGATTCCTTGACATCATCGTTTGTACGGATAGATACTGAAGAGATGCCTCTAGGAGGTGTGTTTAACATAAATCTTCAAGAAAATATCAGAAAAGACCCATACGACAAGTCTGGGGAATAAAACATTTTTCAAAGATTGCTGCTTTGAAAAAACAAGGAGTAGAAACTGCTGCAATGTTTTGTCAGAATCAATCTTTTTAAAAGATAAGGATTCACTGAATGTGCATTAGGAAGAACTCCTGAATGATAACTGTGGAACCACAGACTAACAGGAACAATAAAAAGTCTTCGATATTGGTTCTTGCTCAAATCAAAAGCAAACTAAGTTGCTTATAGAAGCCACTGGGCTTTCTGTGAGCACCAAAGAGGGATGCAATGCAAAGAATGTAGAATTCAAAACTTCAAATCTGTTATGTTTAAAAGAAAAGATTCAATAATTTTAAATCTTTGACATAGGGAAAATTAAATTAAAATTAATTTAGGCTTTAAAATAGCAGACAAATATACCAGTTTTATTAATACAGAGGAAAATCTTTATACTTTGATAATTATAAATAGAAAAATAAATTTTTGTATTTTATTCAGTCAATGAACTGATTGCTAGTTCACCAACTGAACTAGCAATAAGTGTTGCTAGTTCAGTCATTTCAAGGATATGTAACTACAAACCGATCAATAAATAAATGACATTCAGCACCTCGTTCCCGACTATTGGGTTTGTAGTTAAACAGGCCATAAATCTGAATGTTAGTCTCATTGAATTACAATAAGTAAAATACCATGGTTTTGTATGTATAATTATGGTTTTAGCACATTTGTCAAAAAACAAATGTAAAATGGTGTAATTTTTACATTCAAATTCATTTTCTTTAATACAAAATACAAGGGATCTCAGATTCTTGTTGCTTTTTCTTCACACATATTCTGGTCATGGACATTTCCAGAGTCCTAAAGGACTAAAAACCCCAAACTGGTGTATTTTGGCTGCAGGCAGGCAATGAACAAAAGAAAAAAGTAAATAAAATAAAAAAAAATCAGCAGCCAAGTTTCAGCATCCCTAAGATAGCAACAAAAATTTCCTTTTTAGGTCTTAATACTAAAGTTTAACAATAAAAATACATTTTGTCTTCTAATTTTTATAACTTTAAAATCTACTTTTTTTTAATTAATTTCTTGACAAATAAACATTTGATATTATTTTTGTATCCTTTCAACTGAACCTTTATCATTTTAAATATGGAGGTCAATGTCAGTACATGCAAGATGGTGGGGTTTTTTTAACAAAATGAAAATGTGTGTGAACTAACATGAGTGATGAACTGTGGTCAGGGTTATTTTATTGCCCTCCATGACAGTAGGTGGCAGTGTTGTGATGTAGTGGGACATTGCAGAAATTGCGCAGGGCGGAGCTTCAGCTTGTAGTACGTGTGCCTCTTCACAGTGAGAGAGCTACCTTTACAGCAGAGAAGAAACCGAAATTATGGTGTTACTCGAGAATGATTCGGTAAGAATAGAAAAGAGACGACCTGAAATGTGTTTCACTGTTCGTGTGAATTCACTGCTGTACATAAATACTGTCTTCTTCAGCTGTTTGCTGGCTCAAGATGTCGTAGCTAGTGATGTTAGCCAGCCTGCTAACTATTGAGTGAACTGGTTGAGACTTTAAATAACGTCAAATGTTTGCATTGTAAAAGCTGTTTATACTCTCGATGTGGCCTAACAGTAATGTTTAAGCTGTATTCCTGAATTTCTGTGTAATATAACTCAGACGTGTAGCATATTCGACGTCTCAAGAAATGCCCTGACGTATTTTTTTCCCTAAATATAGGTATCTTTTCACTTTCTCTATTAAGATTTATCGAATGAAAACGAAGTGAGTTTATATCAAGTGCCTCTATGTACCATTTGTCAGTATTGCAACCTTTTTTACGCTAGCAAATTACTTGAATGATAACTTTCATTAAGTACAGTCAGTCCTTGGATAAAAATAGCTATCAGACTTTTCTGAGGCCTTTCTTTCTTATTGTAAATATTTTAGCAACTTCAGCTTCGTGTCTTTCTTTAAAACAAACTGGTTTGGGTATTTGTCCAGTGTCGTTTTTAATTGATAGATAAAAAAAATAAAAAAACCGATCCAAAATGAATATCCAGTATGTTGCAGGTGTCATCATGAATCAGGAAATAAATCATCATAAAATACTCAGATCTCAAATATAATAGAACAAAATTATTTTTTAATTCTTAACCCTAAATTGCACCATGTTGTCATCGATTTGGCTGGCCCTGTTGATTCATGGTGCCATGTTCCAGTCAAAAATAATTCTGCATGAACCACATCTGTGTCGGTAGATATTTATTTGAGTTTCTTAACTGCATTTCCAAACATTATATTTTGAGTAGGCTATAGAAAGTCACCTTAAAAAACACACACCATTGATGACGACTCCTTCTCAAACCTGAAAGTCTTTTATGGAATCACCAAACTTACAACGAACAAAATGAGCAATATCATTCTTCTCACCTGACTTTGTAAAGTGTACAGATTAAAGGAAAAACCTCAAACTGTTTGCTTATTAGTTTCTCACAGAGCTCACTCGGCTTTTCCAGAAGTGTCGGACATCAGGAAGTGTTGCCATCACACTAAAGAAGTGTAAGTTATTCTGTTACCTAAATCACAAGCATATATGTTTAATTTTCAACATTTAACCTCTAAAAACCAGATTTGATTTTTCTTTATTCTTTTAGATGATGGTAGAACTAAACCAGTTCCCAAAAAAGGGCATCCAGAGTCATTTGAACCTGCTGATAACAAGTGTCTCATCAGAGCATCTGATGGCAAGAAGAAAATTAGCACAGTGGTGAGCTCTTTTTGAACTCATTTTTCAGTTGGTTTTTTTTTAGATTTTGCTGCATGATTTATCGGTGAACCATATCTTCCTCTAATTTTAGGTCAGCACCAAAGAAGTAATCAAGTTTCAGATGGTACGTTGAGCTCATCTTGTGTTTTTGATAACAGACCCAGTCCTTTGTTTTAACAGTCTTTAATTATTCACCATTATTCACCATTCTGCATCTGTATCGTCCTTTCCAGGCATACTCCAATCTTCTAAGAGCTCACATAGATGGTCTTAAGAAGAAAGATAAGAAAAGCAAGAGCAAGAAAACCAAAGCCACACAATGAGGGATGGACTCTTAATGGAAACAGTGGATATCTGAGCTGGCCATTACAGGTTGAAGAGGGAAGCTCCTTGTGATGATATGATCTCCAACTCCACTCAGCTCACCTCAAACCTCCGAATCAGAATCCTACTCCTGGTGACTATGTACATAAGATGCCGTTGTTTACATTGTGATGCTTTATCCCCTGGCTTTTCAGTTCCATCCGGTGATTAAGAACAAGACCTGAGGATTTTCATTTTCTTGTACAACATGGAGCATGTCACCATTTTTTGAATCCTGCTTCCCCTGGGGCCAACCCCACAGAGCCCAATTCTTAGCAGGCTTTGATTTTTGCTTGTCAATCCTTATGTTGTGCAGGGTTGGCTTTTTAATTTAGAAAAAAAAAAAAAGAAGCAATTGTTTGTTTTTTGAGGATTTGAAAGTCATCCAGAAATAGTTGAATCAATTTGTGACTGCTCAGTGTAATTTATGTTTAGGTTTCATTTTTAGTAAAACACCTAACAAGTGCTCCCCTTTCTAATTACATGGCCAGACTATGCTGTACCAATCAAAAAGGGTTTGTATTGTCCCTGGCATCAGAATTTAAGTTCATAAATAAAGTTTTTTTTTTTTTTTTTTGTTAAAAATGTGAATAATTTCAGTTCTGTTAAAATGGCAGATGATGACTGGACATGGGCAGTGTAGAAAAAAAGACAGCTAAAAAAGTGTATGCATATAGACAAAATCAGTCTGTATTGTTTCGAGACGGATCATTTCATAGAGCTGTGTTCTTCTTGTCCGGTCTGTCCTTTGGGGACGCTGCCAGGTTGCGCTGCCGGGCGCTCTCATCCTGATAGCCCTGCCTCATCAGGCTCGCTACATACTGGAACATCGTCTGAAAACGCAAAACACATTTTAAGCATGTCATGAAAAAGTACTTGAATTGGAAAATTATTTTTTTAAAAAATGCAGGTAAACTAATGATTTCAGCAAATCATCTCTCATCCAAAAAGCTCCTTTAGTTCTGATACCCGGTTGGAAAAATCAGGCTTATAAGTTGTAATGGAACAATCAGACTGCTGCCCTGTATCACCTACAGTCAACAATGAGTTTCAAAACGTTACCAAAACACTTCACAGGTTGGTGTTGTCAGTGTTAACGTTAACAGGAAGTCTCATTGATAACATATAGGTCTGATACTTCCATTTCAGGTTTCAAAAGTTTAAACATCTTTAAAATGAAAGAAGACCTGCCCTTTTGGGGAAAAAAAAACCCCAAAAAACTTTTTCTCATACCCTGGAACTCTGAGAATCTACACCAATGCATGCTAATTTATCATTACTGCTTGTGCGCCTTTTGTCCTTTCACTAAACTTTTCTATAAACGTAATTTCTTTAATTTTGTCTCTTACCTTCCTTGTGGAAGGAGTCTATGAATGGCTGCTAGAAAACAGTCAAGTCAGCAGTCCTCCCAACGATCACATGGGACATAACACAATATTTCTTTTTTAAAAAGCTACTTTTTCTTTATGAAATGACATCAGATTTGTCAGGAACTTCAGACACTTTACAAAGAAATAACATTTTAAACTAGTCTGTTATATTTTACTATTCAGAGACTGAATTCTGGGTTTTACTTTCCTCTAAGCCATAGTCATTAGTATTTGGAAAAAAATCTCTGAACTATGCTGGCTTTTTAAGGTGTGGTGGCATGGATTTAAAGATGTATTTATTTTTCTCCACAGGTTAACTGCACACTGTTTAAATATAGTCATAGGTAGTTGTGACAGTAGATTAAAAGTTGACAAAGAGCCATAGATGCTGTTTGATAAAGAACTGTGCATATATAAAAATTTTGCTTTTTTTTTATTTCCTTTATTTAACCAGGTAAACCCTGTTGAGATCTGGATCTCATTTTCAAGAGGGACCTGGGCAGAAGTCTGCAATACACATTGATCTTTTCCCAGAAATCTCTGCTCTCTGCTTAGGAACAAAAGAAATCCTAAAATGGATTCACCCGCTGGAGAGTTATTTTTGAGATTGTTCAAATCTTGCAGCAGCACAACATGAGGCTGCAAAACCAGGGCCTATTATTTCTGCTGTGATAAGTTCCATCAGATGCAGATTTTTATAGTAATTTTAATCTAATTTGACAACAGCAGTGGAGCAGCTAATTCTCAGTCAGAATTGGCTGCTCCTTTTTGCATCATCACCTGGATTCTGTTTCTTGAAGAGACACAGAAAATAATAAAAAAAAATACTGTAATTCAAATTTAGATTAAAATGCAACAGAATGTTAATCTCAAGCTTTTAATGATTTACTTTCCTGTAGATCAGCCTATTTGACCCCTCCTGAATCAGCACACGCCTCCTTTTTTTTCTCTCTCCTGCAAGTAACTTCTTTGAAAGCCCATTTGCACTCCCGATATATAAAAAAAAAAGATCCCTGGAGTCCTAATAATGAAAATCTACTTGAAAATAATATGTAAAAGTAATGAAAAATCCTGTGCAGGAGCCAACGGCCAGGCAGACCAAGAGTACGAGATGAGGCTATTTTTACATGAAGCTCGCCTACAGTACTGTTAAAGTATTAAGACATTTATCAGACTTAATTCTGAAGTAATCAAGCAAATAAGTTATTCATAACCCAGTACTATGAACATATATTTTAGTTAGAAAAAGTAATATTTTTAATTAACCAACCTTTTTTGATAGAGCATCAATTATTAAAACTAATTTAGTTTTAAGAGTAAATGTGATTTAAAATGTTTTTATTTTGTAAAATATTTATTATGAGATTGAGTTTCAACCTTAAAGTATTAAAATATTGATGTGTCAACATATTTTAGGTTTGCTTTTGTCAAAACTTTAAAAAAAAAAAAAGTATTTCCTT
Source organism: Alfaro cultratus (assembly GCA_903066825.1). Classification (NCBI taxonomy): domain Eukaryota; kingdom Metazoa; phylum Chordata; class Actinopteri; order Cyprinodontiformes; family Poeciliidae; genus Alfaro; species Alfaro cultratus. The sequence goes on along the minus strand of CAEFZX010022918.1, from coordinate 35,764 downwards.
AAGTACAGTTTTAGCAAAACATTTAATTTTTATTTTATATGAGAAATAACCTCTTTTCTGATAACTGATTCTGATCTGGGGGTTTTCTGTGTACAAAGCTTTTTTTTGTTCCATTTCATATAAGTAAATTTTTCAGATTCACAGAAAATGAAAAAATAGCTTTAATCAGTTGTAAGCAACTATGTATTATATTTTTAAAGGATTTTTAACAACAGAGAGAGAAAAAATAAGAAAGCGATGTAATCAAGCCACTAGTTTTGAATGGCAGACAATAACAAAAAAAACACAAGATGTAAAGTCCATGCCATTATTTAGACTTACCCTACTGATCAGTTATTTATTTTGAAATTCCAAGACCTAATTGTTTATGTCATTCGTTCAATGCATTTCTTTAATTTACCTTCCAAGCCTCCTCCAACTCGGCGGTCCACCTCTCCTTTAGGATAGGCTGCACAGCACAGATAAACTCTGCGGCCACATACTGAAAAACACCATCCATGTTAGAGACTGATTTGTCTACGGATGTCATTTTACTGATAATTTATTTTTTATTTTTCTCTTTTTTTGTCACTTCTTTTGGTTGCTGCGATTGTCAGAGGGTCTTACATTGTAGTATTTAGGTGGGGCGTTGTAGTGATAATGGCTTTTCCCCAGCTCCACTGCCAGAGCTTCCAGTCTCTCTGGCTGATCCAGTCTGGCCACACTCTTCTCAATAAAGGACATCACCCTGAGAGATTGAGAGGGATAGGGAGATTGGATTCAGTTTCGTTGATTCATTAACATCCTGCTATTACCAATAGAATAAACAGATCAGAGTGGAAGAGATTTACAATCTTACAAATCCGTAAAACAGGAACAAGTAAAGTATTTGTGCTCATATCATTACTTGCACAATGCTTTTTTTATTGTTTCGTTTTTACATCTGCCATCAATCCGGAGTTCTTCCTCCTCCTCTCTCAGCGTCGGGTCTTATCTCTCAATTTTCCAGCAGAAAGCTTCCCGCTTGGATGTGAAATACCTCCAATCTGTGCATGGACTGTTGAAATGCCACACTACCCTCTGCACCTTCAAGTCCTCAAATTTTAATTGGCTATTTTTGCCTCAGCTCAGCCTCGCTGTGTTGGAGCGATGAGAACCATTCAGATTATAAAACCACTTGAGGTGTTTTGCACTTTCCTAGCTGCTCGTCTCTTTAATATGCACAGCGTGGTTTTGTTACCTCCAGTTTTATCTTTACATAGACAAAAATAAATGAGTACAAGAATAAAGCTTGAGATGTTTATTTCTTTATAGTGTTCAAAAGGCTGACTTTGGCATCAAATTAATCAAATCAACTTCCCTGTCCTGGCTGAAGAAAATCATACATGAGTACTGTTTACTTTTTTTGTTTCAGCTCATCTGGCTGCCATAAATTCCCTCAGAGGGATTTTGTACCCTAGTGACCACCATTCCTCAGAGTGCTTGAAAGTTTGCCAAGGGGAAAACGTACTAGAGAACCAGGTTATGCAAAGTAGCACCTTCGTATTTCAACTGAAGGCAATGAGTGCTAGAAACCAAATAAAATGAAGCTGTCGATTGTCTTTATCAGCACATTTAAAGATGTCTGAATGAGCCTCGGTTGTGCCTTCTTATTTATATAAAGGGCGTACACTAAGCTACAAAGCCCCAAAAACACACCTTCTCATAGTTAGTAGGAGGATTTTTGTGAAGCAAGAGAAGGCAGAACATTTGTCTTTGGAGGCAGATGAAGCACATCAGCTTTCCACTCCATTACAAATTAAAGATTGTTTTTAATATAACTACTTTAGATGTAGAGGTGAACTTCAGCCCCCAGGGTGTGTCTTTTTAAAATTTGTGTAACAGTCCTAATATCAGACCTAAATATAGACATTAATTACATTTAATAATCCGCAAACCACTTTCCTGCTGTTTGAGAAGGCAAAGTGCTGACGCAGAACAAGTTTGAGTCATCAGTAAACAACTGCAAAACGTTACGACTGATTCTGATTCACAATTTCTTATTTCTGCAGTTTGATCCCAGGCATCAGTGATATGTAGGTTACCTCCTAATTTCTGCTTATTTCAAATTATTGTGCGCCTTAACAGCAAATGACAGTTTTTCCATTAAAGGCTGAGAAAATAATAAAAGTACAATTCAAAACTGTACAATAAATGCAGCCCCTACATTCAAGTCTGCTGGACATAAAAAAGGGAAAAAATGGATTAGATTTTAATATTTACCAACAAACAGAAATGTAGATTTACATAACCCAGACTGAAACACTTGCTACGCACTATGAGACAGATGCAACAGCATGTCAAAGCTCTTTGGCTGATTTACAAGATTTTGCTTGTTAAAGCTACAAGTTTCGATGTATTTATTAAAAAATTTTGTGACACCAACCCACAATAGTGGATAACTGTGAAGTGGAAAAGAAATAAATTAGTATTCATTTATGGCCTTAGTGGTTTCATAGAGAAGATTAGAGAATAAACAAGTAGCATCATGAAAACTCATTTTGAGTGAAACTCTCTGAAACTTGCTATATTCTGCTCTAAATCGTTCCTTTATGCTGGAATTGAGAAAATATTTTATAAAATTCACTTCATGAATTTAGCCTTTTTTTAAGACATAAAATAGTTTAAGATTTAACTGTAAGGTGACAAAATTAGCATCTAGCTATCGGGGTGTGAATACGTTTGCTGAGTCCAGTTTAGGCGTGTCGAGGCCGTAACTCACCGCAGACTATGCGCTCTGAGCTCCCGGTTTGTCCTCAGCCTCTCCAGGTCCTGCACATTTCGGAACAGGAAGAAGACATCTTTGCACTCGGGATGCGTCTCAAACAACCTGTTACCAAGACAACAAGAGCAGCAGAAGCAGCCATCCGTAAGCCTCTGAGATCCAATCGTGAAGCAGCCTGTCACATCCCTGGCCAAGCCGAAACAAATGTCCCCCTCGGGTTTTTCCCCCATCATGAAGATTAAAACCCTTCAGGATTAGTCACAGAGTGATCCTGTATTCACAATGCAGAGGGTAAACACACATTTATCATTTTGATAAGTGGCTTCACTGTTCAGCCATTTTTCTTCCTCTGGTACTTTGAAAAGATCTGATTCAGCTTTTTTCTTTTCACTGATCTTGGTCTGAGTATTTATATCACAACAGTCTTGCACTCCGATTTTAACAACCAGCAGCTGAAATCAGTAGTAAGATTGCAAGTTTGTCAGCCAGATGATTCCTCAGTTTGCTGCCCATTGATTATCAGCTGCAGCCGTCTCTGGCTGTGGATCCTGAGATTTAGTTCAGCAGGAAGGCTATAGAGTTTAAGATAATGTTCACCATAAGATACTTAAAAGACTTTAGGTAATTAATTTTTTCCTTCCAGATTAAAAAATAGGCAGTTGCACACATTAAAATTATGATAAATGATATTAAATCGCTCACTACTTGTGTGCTGAAAAGCAGAAAACCAAACACTTTTCTATAAATTGGTTAAATATTCAGCAAGACATTTATCAGGATGTTGGAGATGGCATATTAATACATTTATAGCGGCACTTATAATGGCATTTATAAATATATTACAAATGTAGATTACTAAAAACATTCATTATGCATTTAATTTTTTGCAGCTAATTCAGGATTAGCTGCAAAATAAAATAAAATAATATACATATATATTCTTTCATTAGCAATGGCCAAATAGTGAACTAAAAAAAGAAAAAAATGCTGTTATAGCTTTGTTCTCCCTCATTTGATTTTATCACAACATAAAATCTATTAGACATGACCATTGCTAATGAAAAATTGTACATCCTTCATTAATCAGCTTCCATAGCAGCCTATAAGTGTGACATTTTATTAGCAGATACTTTTATGAAAAGCTTTAACCTGACAGTCAGCATTTACAAGAATAAAATAAAATTCCAATTAAGATGAATGTAATACTGTCACAGCATGCATTGTCATTTAAAAATGCAAATGATTTGAACCAAATGATTAAAGTTAAAACAATTTCCAAAATGCAGACATGCAGAGAAATGTCCTCTCCTCTTGTCCTTCAGTTTAACATGCAGCCTCCATACGTGGATGAAGCACATGGAGGTCGTTATCTCCATGTGCTTCATCCAACCTGCATTAAACCAACGTTCCGGCTCTCTCTAATCTTGTTTTTTCCTCTTTAGCTGTTTATCATGATTTACATTTGCCCTTTCAGTGTGTAAATCTCATTTCCTTCAGCCTGTGCCTTACAGTTCAGTCATAACCACAAATTCCCATTACCGCCTGTGTGTTTCACTCCTTTTGCTTCTATTTAAACTTCAAGTCTCTCTTTCATTACTTTGACATCTCTCACAACATCTCCATTTTGTTTGGCCTTGGTTCAGATTTCTAGACACAGTAGACTGGTAATAACCAGCACTGGGGTGCTGAGTTACCGTTATGAAAGGAATTTATTATCTTTCCAAATGATCAGCTTAAAGCACTTATGTTTTCTGTCACTCGGCTGCAAAAGTCTGTTTAGAGCGACAATGTTTGGATAGGTGAAAATTCTGATCTGTTAATGTATTTGCTGCACAGAGGATGATTTTCTTCTGCAGTATTTAGCCAAAAAGATCAATATCAGCTCCTCTGGTCAGTTATTTTCAAAGTCTGCTTTGGTCAACTGAATGTTTTGTGATAGAAAATGCAACAGATGAACATCATCCATGACAGGCGATTTCCCACACCTAGCAACAATATTAAAAAGGGGTGAAAAGTTTGTTTTTAAGGTGGAAAATTTTACACAAAAGTTATTTATGGAGTAAGACATAAGTTTTGGTAATTTGATGCATTTATTTATGGAGAGTTTTGAACTTTTTACAAAAGAAATCTGAAAAATCAGAATGGTGCATGCTAGGTTTCCACCCCATGTAGTTTTGCATGACCAGAAAACCTTCTTCTACATGTTTGCTGTGTGCCAAACAAAAATTCCCACTAAATGATAGACCACCCCACCAATAGCCGCCCTGTCATACTCTCCGATTTGAGCTGAGGATCCATGCAGCTCCTCCAGAAACTTTTTGGCTGCTTCGTGGATAGCTGCTCTCCTCATCCGGCCTGTCAGCTTAAATGGACATCAGTCTCTTGGCAGCTCTGTAGTTGACATACTTCTTTTGTTTTCACATGGTGGTACTGGATGTTGAAAACTTTGAATATTTCTGTAGCCATTTTAGAAGATCTGCATTTAAACTGTATTTTTCAGTTGGGTGACCTATGAAAGCAATTGTTTTTATTTAAGGCCTCAGAATGAAGAGGTCTGAATGTGGAAAAGCTGAAGAAGTGTGAATACTTCTGTAAGGAACAGTCTCTTTTGAGTCATAGAAATATTATTTATTGACATTGATTACCACAGTCTGACTTAGGAGAGTCTGAATAAACCGAGGCAGCTGCAGGCTAGATTTTTTTAGATGCTGTTTTTTTTAATACCAAATTAATCTATAATTTCTTAAGCAAAATTTTAAATAAATGTTGGCATCTAAGCATTGAAATATTTGAAGGTGACGGTTTCAGTCTTTGTTCTTTTTTTACCCCAGTCCTTCACTCAGTGGTGCTGAGAAGATAAAGTAAATAACTTTCTTTTTTACATTTTCTGTCCCTGACCTTATTCTTGATATTAAAAGGCGGGGAAACTGACTGCTTCCCCTCTCAGTGCAGCGGCAGCATGTAGAGCTCTTGTTATTTTCCACTATTGTTTGTTCCTCTCGTGGTCAGGAGTGCGCACGCTCTCACAACATACGCAGACAATGTTGCTCCCGCGAATAGCTCAAGTGGGATTTTAATTGGCTTTGCACAGAGGTTGCATTCAGTCCAGTTATGAATTATTCACAACCATTTTTGATCTGCTCTTCACTCGTTTTGAATATATGTGAGAGAGGAACGTTCTTTGGCAGGTAGAAAGATACTGAGAGTTGATTTGATCTCAGCTGAGATCCGGTGTGGTGACCCTGGCTTGGCTCTGAGCTTCATCCATCTGAAAACTGCAAATCTGAAGGTCTTTTCACACTACGGGTTCACAGTTTTTCACTTTATCATTCTTGATTCGTATTATTTTTTTTCTACAAACTCTCGGAGAGATGAAAATGTTTTCGTGGATACTGGTTATCTTCATAAATTATATAAATTACTTTTTCTGATGGCTAATGCCCTAATTAGTCAACACTATTGCAGACCAGAAGCTCTGTCATGCCAGGTAACGATGTTAGGATGTGAGAGATAAGAGACGAGAACAAGTAGGAGGTTTCTGCTTCCAGCTCTCAGTGGAAAGCTGTGGGTCAGAGTATTAAGCAGGAGGAATGTACAGTTTGTGGCTTGTAACAGGCTAGGCTCCCATCAGAAAGCATTCCCAAAGATCCTAAGTAGACCTGAGAGGTCATGAAGTCAGCAACAAGTAGAGATGCCTTAGAAAAGGCATTTTAACACCTGAAATTAGAGGTAGTTAGATACTGGTGATATGGCTTCCTGCCCAGAGCGGCCTTCCAGGTGAGGGCAACCTGTTCAACCAAACATAACTACAAAGAAAGTGGCAGCCTAATTTTATTTTTTTGAATTTCTGCAATGTGTACCGCTGTAGTCTAAGATACACATCTTCATGTGGACTAGGTGGATAGTTAGTTGCTCAGACTAAAATAATAACTCCCTCTTATATATACTATTTATTTGTTCCAATAATCAGACAGCAACAGGCTAGATTTTTTAGATGCTTCCTATGTTATATATATATAAATGTATGATTTCTTAAGCAAGGTTTTAAGTAATGTAAACATTGAAATCTATGAAGGTGACAGTTTCAGTCTCTCTTTTCACCCCAGTAAAGTAAAGATAAAGTAAATAACTTCCCTTTTACATCTTAAAAAATTAAGTTATTGGTGCATCTCTACTAAAATAGAGAAGGGATGCACCAATAAGAAAACTTGGGCCGTTGTCCGATAGCTGATTTTATTATTTATGATGCTGTTATGGTCATCAATAACTGCTATTTCTGCCAGGCTTGCAGCCAATATACTTGTTAGATCTCTGTCATAGTTTAATTAGCAGTGTATTTCAAAAGTAAAATATGACATTATAGTATAGTGTTTGTTTATTATGCCAAAGCTTGGGTAAGGAAGGCTGGCCCTCAAACTCCAGTCCTGCAACTTTTAGATGTGCCTCTGCTGCACCACACCTGAATACAATAATTAGGTCATTAGCAAGACGCTGGAGAACTGATCTACACAAGGAGGAGGTAATTAAGCCATTTCATTCCAGTGTTTTGTACCTGTGGCACATCTAAAAACTGCAGGACAGTGGCCCTCGAGGACTGGAGTTTGAGACCACAGTGATGTTGAAAAGCACAGCATGACGTTGAAGAAAAAGTTTATTTTCTCCTTTTTCTGTTGTGACCATACTAGCAGAATGAAATACCTCATTTTATAAAAATCATTGATACGGTTTTTGCTTTAAACGTAAACATTTCTACAGAAAATTTGATCTTTATGTTCTTTATTTATTAATTTTCATCATTTTAAAACTAAAAACCCAACAAGTAAGACCCGAGATAGTGTGAAGACATCTTACCTGACGAACATAATAATCCCAACTTTGGCAATATCGTCTCGAATAACTTTCCAGGAATCCTTGATCATCTGAACCTGCTCCTCGCTGAGATGCGCAGCAGCTGCGGCGGCTGCAGCCTCCTCTCTGTCCCTCTGTGAAACTGTTGCCAGACCTGAAATCGCGCACCCCATTCTTCATCTAAAGCAACGGAGATGATGGCGACTTTTTAAAAATTATTATTCACTCTCAGTCCCAGATGATGGACACAGAACCGAAAGGTCAAACTGTTCAGCGAGGCATCTGGTTTTTGAGTGCGCGTCTTGAACTGTCTCCCCTCTTTAAAAAAAAACAAAAAAAAAAACATCACTCATCAAGTCAGAAATTACAGTTGGGGAGGCAAGTTCTGGTTGTTGCTTTCACAATAAGATACACACCTCGCTAATGAGCGCATAATTCAGAAAGCGCTTTTATTTTGCAGAATGGTGCTTTGTATTTCCGGTTTTAGTTAGAGCATTCACTGCGACCTTTACACTGATTTTCAGACCAAGTGTGATTTAATTCGGGCTGAACTGAACTGAGTCGCAAATACGACCTCAGTATAAAACCATATCAGAAGATTATCACACAAACAACTACATCGACTGTTAAGGAATTGGATGGTCTTTGATTCACCCAAGGATTGCAAATATGCAAATACAGGCTTAAATAAATAAACACGCTTTTATTTAAATAACTCATGGCAATTTACAAAGAAACGTTGTGCAATTTGTTGCCATCAACAAACTTTTAGCACAATTCTGGATAGTTTCTTGGGATACATTTTCACAGAGATGGATCAATGCCGTTGCCGAAGCTTAATGTAATAAAAAAATACTCAGCTTGTCCAAGTTTGAACCACTTTTCTGTTGATTTGAGATGAAGGTTATTTGGAGGTGATGCTCCTTCATTCTTCTAACTTTCTGTGGCGCCCCAGTTTCATAGACGGTAGAACACACCCTCAGCATGATCTTTTAATCAATCTTTTAAAAGAAATCTTTTGAAATTCCCAGAATGTATTTTTATCCCAGTTTTTTTGGTTTTGAATGAAAGGTTACATCTAAACAATCCATTTTGGATTTCTACCATAAAAATATAATACAAACATTACAAGCTGAACATGTAAAGACTTTTTCCTCTGCTGATAATGTTTCCCAACCCATCTGTCTACAGGTCGTAATTTACCAACCACTGGTCCTGGGAAATTGGATGGAACATTTTGTGGCACGTTTTTTTTTTTTTTCTGACATCCCTCATTTTCCTTACAGTATGCCATAGATTAGGTGTAGATCAGTGATACTATGATCAGTAAACTAACCAGTGAAAAGCATCTGCAGCACTTCTTTCTTGGCATGAAACCGTGACGCTGCTCACTTTTGACCCAAGCCTAGCTTCTACTCTTTCCCATAACTCATTAGCTTTTTTCCTCTGTTGTTGCCATCATTCTGTACATCTCCCTTGTTCTTTAAAATCACCACCAGAACACGTTTCTTTCATTCCTCAGACGTCTTATCACTCAACCTAGGTTATCACTAACCTAGTCAACCTCTGCCACCTCTCTTAGAAATTTCCATACCTTCAAGGGTGTCATCAGGACCACCTGCCTTTCCTCCGTTCATCTTCTTCAAAACTTGCCCCACTTCATTGTTAATCTTGGCTACTTTATGATCGACGACAGTCACCTCTTCTACTCTACATTCTCCTCATTCATCAACTCTTCAAAGTACTCTTCCATCCCACACTTGGCACCTCTCAGTACATTTCCATCCCTTAATCACCCCGATCTGCTGCACATCCTTTCCATCTCCATCTCTCTGCCTCACTAACCTGGAAGAGTCACTCTCAGTCCTCATCATCCACAAGGAATCACTGGCTTGTAACTGTTTCTGGTTGCATTAGAAATAAGTGTGTCATGAATTTATTAAAATAAAAATAAAAAATAGGTTCTTGAATTGCTAACACAATTCTGTGGGCCAGCCCTACGCAGAAGATTCCATCTTTTATTGACAAAGAAAAATAACGTTGCAGCCTTAGCATTTCTGTTTTTATTGAAAATATGGGCAGCTGTACATAGCCAAAAACAAGTTTCTGAGTATCTGGAATTTACACATGGTCAAAACTATCCCAATATACAGACCTATAAATAACTTTCATAAAAATAAACAAGTTGCTGATAAAAAAAATAAAGCTCCAGTGATGTGCACAACTGTTTTACAAGCAGCTCAGGAAAATGTGGAGGCATATTTTGCTGTCCCTGTGCATCAAAACACAGCGAAGGCTAAAATCTAACCGTCTTTGGTGTCTGAAGTAAAACTTTACTGGCAATCAAGCGCTCCTAGCCGTAGCTCTCAGAAACTCTGCACCGATAGTTTACAGAGTTAATATTAATGACTATAGCAGCCAACAGTAGGTAACATATAACTTTTTTTGATACAGGAGACTATATATGTATTTATATGTTCACACAAAACTGTAACGTGCAAACAAATACAGTTAAAATGTGCATCTTACAGTTTTAAAGACGGCATGCCCATACCATCCCTTTTATGTTACACTGGTGCTAAAATTATTGCACCTTGTCCCGAAACCTCATGCACAGAGTTTTTGAGGGAGAAATATGCAGAACAAACATTGAAAGCATCATCTAACTCCCAGGTTTATGTTGAATACACACGGTGCACGCTGTTTAGCTTGTACTTAAGCTCTGGAACTTCTCCCGTAAACTCCTCACGAGGTTGCTTTCCAAGGACTTCCCAGAACTCAGGGACTTTGTGCTGTTACAAACTTCCTGGAGGAGCCCATACTCGTCTTGGATTCTGTGGCACGGTGAACGAGTCCGCGAACGTTCTTGAAGATTCTGAACTTCATGCAGAGGGACAGAGCCCAGCATGTGGTCTAAGGAGCTCCACCTGCACAGCAGTGAACGCTTGTTTTGCTGAGGCCAGTCCTCTACCTGGAGACATTTCTTACAACAGTCTGTCGGAGCTGCGTGGAGATCTGATGAGCTTCTGTACTTATGAGAGGCACGGCTCTCCTTCACCCCATCTGGTTCTGTGCAGACACAGTGTGTTCTTAGAGAGTGTGACGTGTCCGTGTATTTTGAACGCAGCTCCTGGACGTGAGGCCAGTGGAAGGTCTCAGACTGAGGGCTGTGTGGGGTTGTGCCCGGGGAGCTTGCGGGAGAAGATAGTGTCTGGTCCGAATTTGGAGAACAAACTTCAGGAATGACTTCCTGTTCACAAACATTCATGGGCAACCTTAAGTTAGGCTTACCTGCATGAAAATGGGAGACAAAAATACAAGGAGTTTGCATCAATTTTCAGTTTAAGAAACAACTAATGGCAGATTAATGCAGAACTGTGAAAAATTATTCATAACTCTAGAACTTTTTAACATTTTGTCACAAAAGCCACTCTTTCCCATTTAACCTGAATGCCTCAGTTTGTTGGAGCATATTGGTAATTAAACATCACAAGGCACCCATAAGAAGTCTCATTTCCAGTTTGTGACATATAGGAGACACAGCAAGCAGATGTTCAGATCAGACCAAAATTGCTCTATTTGGCCTACATGATAAATGTGTGGTGGAAAAACTAAGGGGAGGACATCCTGAGGAGACAATCCCTATGACAAAACATGGCAGATGTAGTTTCATGCTGTGGGAATGCTTTTTTCCACAGGGAAAAAAAAGTGATAGAAAAGTGGATGTAGCAAAAGTACAAGTCAAATGTTTATCTTTCCCAAGAAGAACGATGGTAAACGTTCATTTAAAGCTACAATAGAATGGCTGAGATAACAGCAGATTCATGTGAAGGAATGGTCCAGTCAAAGTCCAGACTCAAATTCTATTGGGAATTTGTGGCAGGCCTTTAAAATGAAAGTTAGACTATCTTGATCTAGACTGATCTGAAATTATTTTGCAAAGAAAAATGGGCAAATATTTCAGTCTGCAATAATGTGAGAAGGGGTTCTGAAAAAATTTAAATGCACGACACACTTTTCATGTGTTTGCAAAAAAATATAGTTTTACTATTAATCTGTTACACATAAAGCTGTGATAAATATGTGATGACATTTGAAGTTTGTGGTTGTAATGTGAAAGAATGCGAGGAAGTTCAATATGTACTCTAAAAGTGCTGATCAATGATGTTCTGTTTACCAGTTTTTCTCAGCTTCTCCTGGTGGACAGCAGCTGCACTCCGGAGACCTTCCTGGTGTGCAGCCTGTCGGCTCCTCTGCCACACTGAAGGCCGGTTGTTTTTAATGCGCTGGCTGTACTGACGAGCCAGCTGGAACACCTTGTTTCTCATCTTCCCCATGTCGTGCAGGATCTGGTCTTCGTCTATGGTGGTTTGGTGGCTAATGCTCTTGGGTAAATGGCTGGGGTGGAAGTTGTCGTTCCCTTGGAATGCCGGGGACGAACACGGTTCTGAGAGCTGAGCAGAACCCTGCTCTGCTGTGGAGGAACTGGCCGTAGATGAAGACACGGAGCAAGTGTCTGCAGCAGAGCACATTTCAGGCTCTTCTTCTATCACTGGTGGTTGATTACTGTTTTTGACCTCCATAGTATCCAAGCTGATCTCAACTCTTTGGCTGTCAACTTTCTCTTCTACCTCCTGCTTCACTTCCTGAATCTCCTCCTCAGTTTCCATAACTTCCCAAACCTTCAGCATTTCAGACGAAGGCCTGAACTCTTCCTCTGCTGTGAATGCTTCCGTGGTGCTATTAGACCGAATCTTGACCTCAACTGAGCTTTGAGGTTCACTTATCTTACCCTTTTCTAACCCAGGAAGGTCAAACACAGACCAAGAAGTGGGTCTGTTTCTACAGAGGCCTTTCCTGTAGGCTGGACCGGCCTTCTCCTTTGGAACGTCATTCAGCTGTCGACTCAGCTGTCTCACCAGACCGGCGGGGATGAAGGACAGACTTTCCCTGCGCTTGAGGCTGAAGTTAGCGTCTTTGTGCTCTGCATGCTCATAGTATTGCCTGATTTTATGGATGAGAAGTTGATCCTTTTTGGAGAGAGTGGACCTGCGTTCTCCTTCACTTAGTTCAGGCTCAGGACCCAACAGGTCGACCTTTGAGGAGGTGTGTGGTTCTGGTGAAGAGCTATCTGACTTTTTCCCCATCTGTTTGTCCACGTCCATAAAGGCTGAGAGGCTATGAAAAGGGTCTTTATCCAAACTCAAGTCCTCAGAAACCAAACTGCTCCGTCGTGACAAACTGCTGATGAGTTGCTCAGCGGTCAATTGGACCAAGACAGAGGAAGGCAAACTGCTTTTATTATCTGAAAGCACTTCCTCTTCCTCCTCAGAGAGGTCACTGTTCATTAGTACACTCATCTCCTCCACCTGAAGACCAGAAGAGTCGCTCTCTCCCTCTTCTTCTCCTGCTGTTTCCCTGGAAGTATCCAAGGATTCTGGGGTCTCAGTTTGTTGCTCAGAGGAGAACATGGTAGAATCATGGCAGTGGGCGTTCTCCACCTCCAGCTGGTTGATTGGTTCTGCTTGTGGGACACGGTCTAGATGACACAGCTCCTGTGCATAAAAAGATAACAGTATTATCTAACGGAAAAATGCACATTTTAATGACAAGCACTCTTCATTCCTCATTAGCTTAATAGTTCATTTTAAAATCTGTTTAATTCATAGCATCCACATCTTTGCTGCATTTATTTTATATTATTAGGCTTCCTGTTTTTTATCCAGTGACCTTTTAGTCATAATATAATCCCAGACTCCAATGAAAGGGATTTCAGACCAACACAAAGAAGAATATGACTGATGCTTTTTCTAACAAATAAAAATATCTGAACATTGTGGCATGCATTTGCTTTCAACCCCCTTTACCTCTAAATAAAATTAAGAACAATCAAATGCCTTCTGAAGGTTCAGTGGAAAGGCATTCTAAAAATATTTGCAGCTGCAACTGCAGTAAAAGGGAATTTTGAGAAGCATTGCCTCAGCATGGCTGACTAAATATCCACACTAGTCAAAAAAAATGTTTGAAACTTTTTGTATGTTCCTTCTACTTCACTTACGCACTACTTTGTTTTGGTCTATAACATAAAATCTCGCTAAAATACATTTGTGGTTGTAAAGAAACAAAACATTAACATTTTCAAGATGCATGAATACTTTTACAAGGCACTGATTGTCTGTGGGTAAGATTTGCAATTAAAAACTTGCATTGGCAATGCAGTCTGCTTCTTTTGGCTCTTCCTGGACAGTTTAAATGATCCTTGACTAGTTAGGCTGAGCCTCATCTGGTTTTCATCCTACTCATGTTACCCTAGACTGCTGCTCTAACGCTGTGTCCAGGTGTTGCCTGCTCATCTGGAGTGCCTGCAAATTGCAAAAAGAAAAAAAGAAAATGCAGCTTGGAGCTGTTTACCATAGATAAGGTTCACTCAGCTCAGACGCAGAAGCTGCAGAAGTGGGGGGACGCTTCCCATGTGGTGCTTTAATTTCCAGCACAATAAATCTACAGCATGTAGCGATGATTCAACTGTGCTCATGGCAAAGGGCATCTATTCGGTAATAATTACATTTTTAAATCTAATGTAACATTGAATGAACTAGTATTTATGCAAAGAAATAACAATGAAAGTAGAGAAAGAGTTTGAAAACAGGCCCCGGTAACAACTTGGGGAGGTGGGAAGGGATTCTTTAATAGAGTGAATGTGTATCACATGTGCCTCGGGTATGTGTGTAGAAATGAGGTTAAAAGGATGCAGGCATAAATATGATATTGGGCTTTTATGAGCACCTGAGCTCTGAGAGTTTGTTTCACATTGTCTGTGTTTTCCTCCCCTGTGCAGGTTTCAGCCTCTTCTATCAGTGCAGCTTTTAGTTCATCAGTGTCCTCATTCTGATCATCCTGAAAGGGAACAAAGCACAGCATTATGCCAAAAGTCTTTTTAGTCAACGCCAGAAAATTTGCAAGCTTTATAACTCCATCTAAGATCTCAAGGAGTAAATGGCAAACAATTTTCTACAGTTCAGCCATAAATGGTCCAAAAGCTTGAAGAGAAAAATTAGTTAGGTTAGGCTTGAGTTTGAACCAATGTATACAAGCAAAAACGCTCCAATAAGTTACAAATTATTTTCTTGTTACAATTAATTTGTAGTCAAGATGCAGTTGATCTGAAAAATATTTCAGTGGCCAATTTGGGTAACGAATCTGCTCTGTGTTTGGCTTCTGACTAATTTTTTAATCCAGAAATATTTTAAAAAATTAGTCAAAAGCCATATTAATATTTAAACTTACATACTGACTGTTAACTGTTTCAAACATTGAATGTGAATGTTTTATTTAATATAATTATTTATTGTTTGGAAAAGTAAATGGGAAAAAAGTCTCATTGATGGAAAATACATCCTAAATCCTGAGAAACACAGAAATGTTCAGAAATATTTCTTGATTGTTAAAGCTTGCTGAATTTAAAATGTATAGACTTCCTTTTTTTGTAGATTGCTTTTGATAGAATATGAGACTGATTTCTAAATATTAATAGTACATAAATTATATCAAAAAAATTGCAAAATCTAAAACAAAAGGAAAGTCTCTCATTCAGACAATGTTTATTCATTCCTATTCAGAATCAATTCAACTAACAATTAATCCCAACAAAAAAAAATTCAGAGGGAAAATATTCATCAATATGATTATCAAAGAGAAAGCTCCCCACTATTCTAATTATGTTTAATCAGATGGATACATTAACCTTTGAAGTCAAACATTTAACAGAGCATATTAGGATATTTGTTGTCATGCAAATGCAAACATGGTCTTAACAATATAAGTCATGCACCCATAAATAGTTATTAAACACAGCAACAACTCAGATGAGATACACATGCAGTACAAATTTGAAAAGGAAATTAAATGCAAACTGGGATGATTTTAACTCTGAAAGAACAAAAGCAAAAACATGCATGTTTTTCTGAATACCCCTTATCTACACTGAAGCATTCAGAATGGACAATGTGAGTATTGAGTCAATTTGACTATAAAGGAAGAAAAAAGAGGGATGGAGAACAAGAGCCAGTGTGGGAGACAGAGTGGTGTGTTAGTTTTGGTGAGCCGTTGGGATGGAACGGAAAGCGGGAAACCCGTGGGTGGCAGAAACCCTCACCGTTGTGAAGTGAGTAGAAAGCAAAGCCCTGGCTCTATAGTGCCAGCAGGAGATGGCTGCCAGCACCGAGCTGGCAAAGTCGGCTACCTGGTCGTCTCCCATCAGCACATCGTCTTTGCAACTCTCCCCTTCCTCCTCCTCCTCTATTGCCTTCTCCTGCTCCAGCCCCACCTCTCTTTCTCTGGGTGAAGAGTCACTGTCAGCTGCATTTAGCCGCTCCAGAGAGTTGCTCAGGTCCTCCACACACAGCCTCTCACCCCGGGGCTCGCCTAGACAGGAGGCCAGTGTGCTGACACTAGCAGAAGGCTGCAGGGAGCTCCTATCCCCCAGCAGTGTGCCTTCACTGTCTGCATGCTGTAGCGTGAAGTCATAGACATGTGGTTTGTTATTGCAAGGTTTGTGATAAAGCCATTTTATGACTGCAAGGCTATAAACAGCAAGATGTGTTGTCTATCAGCAGCGGGCGTGATGCTGTGTGATTTCTGCAGGCTAAGAAAAGAAAGTGTGCTCTGGAAAGCTTGGATTTTTCATTTGCAGTTAAGAACATTTTTCAACCACAAAACTATCCCTGCTAATATTAGAAGTAACTTACAGATTTAACACGACAAACTCAACTGACAACACACAAAACTGAAGAAAATGTGATTTTAAAAAGCAGCAATAAACTTGTTGCTTAAATATTCACAGCTTTGTTTCATGGACCATTTTGATGCAGTTCAAAATTGTTATTGGATAAACATCAATTACAGTGAATATGATTAACCTAAAATGAAACTTTGTTGCCCTCGTAGGATTTTTCTATACATATGCATCCTTTAGAGATAGAAACAAAGTCTGTGGATAGATTGCAGATGGATTAAATCTCATCTCACAAAAGTATTAGGTAAAAGAAAAACCGACAATATCTTTACCTTATGAATGATCTCAATAAATTGTTGAAAAGAAAACATGGAAACTGGTCAGGGAGGCAAACAAGAGGCAGAAAGCAGCGCTGAAAGAGCTGCAGGACTGTCTGTTTGTACAGATAATAAACGAGGGTTCCCCAGAGCTGGACGCTGTTTCACTGCAAGTGAAATATTCTCCTGCAAGGTTTCAAAGGATTTTAGTGAGATCTGGATGTTTTCTGTGGTCCAGGTAGAAGACAATTACGGTAATATTTGTGTGAAATTTACAGTGTTGTTGTTGGGATCTCCAGCCTTACTGGGCCATTTCAGTTTCATCTTTTCATCTAATTTAGAGAAACAAATTGTTGATCACCGTCTTCACTCTGCATTGGTGCACATCGATTGCTGTGGATGTTTTCATATCTTTTTCTGACTGCTACAAAGCAAATAAGATGCTTTGTAGCAGACTTGCCTTAAGAGTGTGAATATAACTAATCTCAGTCTCGGACAGTTGATTTATTTATTTTTTTGTCAATTTATCTGACTCTGCTATAGATGCTACCCTCAGGAAGACTGAAATAAAAGTGCTTCAACTTGGTGCTACTTTGATGTTGTGCATACTTCTGCAGCAAGATTAGTGCATCCTTTTAATATTCTTTTATTCTTTTATCCCTCTTAACAGATGTTTCAGTTAAATAGATACATCTGAGATTTAAAGTACAAAAAGTTTTGAAATAAAACTTTTTCTAGTTATGTTTCAAATTATTTCTCATTTGTTCATATTTAAGAAAAACAAAAAACAAAAAAAACTTGGACTTTAACAGGGCATGACACTTTTTATATCAACTGTAGGAGTTAAGGTTGAGTAACCTCAACAAAGTGCATTGTTACATATTGCAATAGTTTTCCCAGGATTAATAAAGACCCAGTTTGGATTACCTTAACTTACCTTCAAAACAGCTGCAGAGTGAACAAAGATTGAGGCGAAGGCACCGAGAGAGAAAACAAACAAGAATGTCAATAAGAGGTCAGATATCATGTTCAGTAACATCCTGAATTTCAAATGCATTTAGGGGTAAGGAGACAATCTCTGCTTCCACATCCAGGCAGCTGTTAGTCTGCCTCAGACTCAAGGGAGATCCTGTGATTAGGTAAATACCAATAAGTAGCATCTTGTTCTCAGAGGCTTTAACTAGACATGATGCAATTTGTCAGGAAGTGATGAACCACTCCCTTACCCAGATGAGAAGGTTTGACATGAAAGTGGTTTGTTCATTACATCGTCTGGAGAAATTGAGCGAGAGAGAGAGAAAGAGAGAGAGACCGGGTAACAGGAATACAGATGTTTTCTGCTCTAATGACCAATCAATGAAACAGGAAGACACAGATCTGACGGGCGGGGCCCAGACTGAGTACTGAACAGAGCTTCAGAGTGACAAAAGGCCTCGACTAAAGCAGCATATAATTAACTTCATTATGGGTGAGGTGGAGTGGGAGTGAGTGTGCGTGCCCATTGAACTGTTGTCCAGGTGTCTTTGAAGGAGAACAAAGAAGTTCAATGGAGACGAAAACAGCAGGTTTTATCCAACAGAATAACCTTGGTGGCAGAGAGCTGACTTATAACTGGACTGCAGCCACAATGCAGTTCAAACTATAGAAGTGTTTGTGAATCGGCCAAAATCCTAGTGAACATTTACAGAAATGAAATAAAGACATAAAAATTTACCCACCATTGGTGCTCTTTATGATTTCTTTAGCTGGTTCTAAAAGAATAAATAAATAAATTTCCGAATTCAAAAAAAAGTTTCCATATTATCATTGCACAGTTATTTTTCTGTGTGATGTACTAGATAGATAGCGGACATAAATATACCAGATCTTCTCCTCCCATTCCGTACTCTGAGATGGAAGCTGTCACTCTTTAAGCACTCTGCTTTCATCATCCTCTCCGGACTATGCTGACACTTCCCAGAATCTGAGAAACGGAAGGAGACGTCATTACACTCATAGCTGCAATTACAAAAAGCAATTTTCTCCACATGGATGAGCTGATTATAAGCCAAGACATCTTGGAAAATTAATAAGCATTCCATATTCTTCACAGAACATGAACAGCCACTCTCTTTTTATTAGCTGCATCTGTGGTTGCTGTGGCAACGGTTAAACGGTCCCTGACTTAAGTAGAGGTGCTCCATTAGTAACACTTACAGTTGCAGTTGTCCACAGTGGCGTCTTTTGCCTTCAAAGACAGAAGGGACAATTTAAAGACTCTTCTGACTTCGCTGGGAAAGAAATGTTGTGTGGAAGGACGACGTTTACCTTCTGTGGCAAGATGGTGTTGTGATTCTCAAGAATGAGCCTCTTAATGTGATGAGCCCATAGACGTTTCTCTTCCACAGACTTTGCCTGAAGACACAGAGGGAATCCCACATTAGAAAATAATTATCTTTCACACAACCGAGACCCATTTGTCAAACCTGCTGTTAATACAATCACTTGTTACAGCATAGAATGTTATCATCTTTTATAATGTGTTTACAAGGTTGGTGATTTGATTTGACTGATGAAATAATATTTAAGCACATAACTGTTATATTAACGTTCTATTTATGTGGTCCCACAGCATAATAGATATTCCACCATACATCACAGTGGTCATAAAGCGCATTTCAGCATATTATCAGTTTCCAGAACCTCCATTGTTTCAGCAAAGGGTTGCCATAGTTTAGCAAACTCCACATTTACGTCCCTTTTCATTAAGCCTGTATTTTTCAGTCAGTTTTAAATGACATAGATAAAAAAAAAAAAACATTTCTCAAGGTGTTTTTCTTTCTACCTCAGAAATATATAAGTGAAACAACACAGTGCTAGAAGTGGCTTCTGATTCTGCAGTGTACAAAAGGGATATTTTACTGTCAAGCTTGTGGACAAATTTTGATCTTTTTTGCTACGATGATCTCAAGTATGATAAATGGTAGATAAAATACATATCTTCTGTCATAATCTGTTATCAGCGAAGCCTTCATTTTACAAAATTCCCCAACTGAAAAAACAAAACAAAACAAAAAACAAACAAACAGAAATTTCAATCATTTGTTCAGCATCTAAACCAAAATCAGTTATCAGCCTTTGGTCCAATCAATAATACATTTATTTACAGATATTCTGATACTTATCATTGAGAAAGTAAAAAAAAAAAAAAGTCTCAAAACTCACTACTCATTTTACACATTTCATATTCATCCAGTCATGAAAATTTTTATGCAATTTCATACTTTTCAAAACAGCGTATGAACTCCACATACACAGATAGCATCAAATGGTTGTCATGGAGACTGTGTTTGCTCAAATTTTATTGCAACTGCGACAAAAGATTAATTAACATTAAGGTCATTTTTGGTAGAAGAAGCATTGTACCATCTGAAATGTTATCTTGGGTACATTTGTAAAGCATTCAACCAAATACAAATTTCATTTAATTGCAAAAATAAAGATAAAAAGCACTTTAGTTGGTTGCTTTAATAACTGCAACACGTCATCCATCTCTAAAGATCTGTGCAGCTGGCTATCCTTTATAACTTGATCTGAAAAAGCTCCAAAGAGTTTTTCTTTTTTATTTTTTGAGAAATCAAGGATGTTGAAAGCTTCAAGTGTCCCTTAAATATCCGACACTATTGGTATTGCTCGGACTCTCTTAGTTTTCAAACTCTGTATTAGGTCTCATTATTCTGTTGCAAATTAAGTTGTCTGAGGAAGGCAAATTATACATTGGAACGTGTTTACAGAAATAATTTATTACAACTCTGTAACAGAAAAACACCAGAATCCTTCACTGTATTTGAAGCATCGTAAATTGATCTGTATGCTGTCAGTCTTGCTCTACAGTTCCTGTGTTAGAGCTATAAATGTCCAGGAGTCCTTCTATTATAGTGCTCCCATCAACCATTGACGAGCAAAAGCATTTTTTATCTAAAATAACATGACTGTATGTTTTGGGTTGTTGTCCAGCTGGAGGATCAACCTCCACTCCAGTCTAGAGTGTTTTGGGGCCTCTAACATGTTTTACTTTAGGATTGGCCTGTATTAAGCTCCATTCATCTTGTTGATCATGAAGCTAGACGCAGAAGACCCCACAGCATGATGCTGCCACTGTGAAGTGGAAAAACTGCTTTATTTATTTTTTTAATCCTCCCTACCGGGGGCAAAGCAGTAGTTGTTTTTCATGAACTTCATGGTTATGCATTATTTTGTGCTGATTTATTTCAGAAAGTCCCATTAAAAAACAAAACAATAACTACATTTTGTAGATTTATCCTGACCAAATGTGAAAAGTTTCAGGAGGTATGAATACTTTTTCGAGGCTACAATTCCAGATGAGCAGATTGTATTACTCTAAAAATGTCACAAATCATTAAAAATTATAAATATTGCATACTGGCATAAAAAAAACAAAAGAACCAAAAACGATCTTCCACATTTCACAGTTTATAAAGACATTGACTAAATGTTTGCTGCAGTTACCTGAACTGTATGAGGTTGCTTAGGACGCTTGAAATGGATCACACTGAAGAGGAGGGGATCCTTGGCGCTGTCGAGCAGCATCAGGGTGGAACACTGTGACAAAACATTATATTTGTTTGTTTTGTACCAATTCTATTCAAGCGTTTCCTCACTTATCACATTAAAAATTAATCAGAAATCGTACAGAGATGTGGATCTTGTAGACGTAGTGTTCCCCTCTTTTCTTGGTAATGAGGAGCATCTTTTCGAACAAGAAGAGCGTCCGGGTGTTCTTCGCCCTCAGAACAGGAAAGGTGCCCTCTAGCACCAGCTCTCCGCAGGTGGTCAGGTCAGCACCCTTCCAGTTGATCAGCAGAGATTGTATCTCCTAATGTGATGAAACAAAACTTTACATAAAGAAAATCTTAGCCAAGCATGAAGACATTATATGCAATTTTCATGTCTGCCACATGTAAAACTAAAGCATCACTTGTGCAACCCCCCGCACCCCCCAAAAAAACAAAAAACCAACTATTTAAAATAAAAAATAAATAAATAAATCTCAGCTTTTCTCCTTTGTTGCCTTTGAGCTTTACTGGATTTTCTAACCTGCACTCTGACGGCGTGCTCATGTTTCCTCTTCATATCGTTAATGTACCAGGCCACTCTGGTCATGGTGTCGATCGCCTCTTTAATAACACCATAGCCCTCTTCGTCTGGGTCATAGTGCTTGGCAATTTCCTTTAAAGGAAGTCAGAGTTATTATAACCTCAGAGAATGTCCTAAACAATTACTGTTGTGATCTTTATTTTACTTTTTTAGCTTTTTGTTTGAGCAAATGGCTATTTCACACTTGCATAGTGTGGTTTAAAAGAAAATTGCTCTAATCCCAATATACAAATTTAAAATAAAAAAATAGTGAGGAAGCCTTTTACCTGCAGAAGTAGGTGATACTTCAGGATTCTCTGAACTGGCTTCAGAAGGTAAGAACCCAAAGGGAGAGAGCGTTTCAGAGCGGCCTGCCGATCCCTGAAGAACTTTGCTAAAGTTTTATTCCTCATGCATTCAGTCAATGTTGCTACTGAGCTGCAGACACCAAGGAATAGCACTCATAATCGCATTGAAGAATGAAAAAACAAAAACTTTTTCAAAAACTGAGGATACTTACTTGGGATAATTGTTGCAATATTTGGTGTAGATTTCAAAATATTCACTCTGGACGAAACAAAAATCAGGCATAAATGCATTTCTTTGAGGAATTTAATATAGTTTTTAGTTTTGAGAAGGTTTTCCTCACCTTATTAACAAAACAGTGAGCAATTGCCACAGGGTCGTTCTCACACATGTCCAAACATTGCAGCAGTTCACTGAAATAAATCAACTAAAAATGTAAAGCTTAGAACTCAAGCAGGAACACTAGAACAGTAAAATTTTATATCAATATTTTTGGTTGACTTAAGTTTAAATGTAAGACAATGTTCCACAATTACTGTTGTAAAATGAATAAAAACGACAAAAAACTAAGTAAAAACAAAGTTTGGATGAGGAAAAGCATAAGAATAAAACTCATCTTAAATATTCCCTCTGTTCCTGTCTCTGCTCTTTAGGTCCAAAGTCATTTGCTGCCACTTCATAACATGACCTATAACCTTTTCACCTTCCCTTTATTAAGTCAACATGGTTGGTTATCCCCCATCAGATTTTTCTTGTTTAAAAAACTCAGAGCACTAACTTTTCACAATGTGTTGTAATCATATACCCAGAAATACCCAGCAAAATGTGTATTGGTGAATGTGATGAGATATTACACAGTACAATTAGAGAAATAACCAGCAGGTGGCATTATATGCTTGTCAGAGAGCAGCAGATGCACTTGTTTGCACTGGCATTTCCAATAAGAAGTGTGCTGCTGTTGGCATTTGTTATGTAAACAGTGTCATTTGCTCATGCAGACAGATAGTTTAGGGATTAGTGCAACAAAGACACCATTCTTGGATAAAACATGTTTACGTTTTCATAAGAGTCAAGTGTTTGTTAATGACTCCTGGAGGACAACTTATACCCTGCACGATATTGAACATAGCACTGCACACACAGAACCCTGGTTTCCCTTTGGTTAGCCTCCTACACACAAACTCTGTTGCAATACTAAAGCAAATACAGAGCCTGTATTCACCTGCTGAGTATTTCTTCATAGAAACAAATGGAACTAAATTTAATCTTCCTTATTTGAAGTTCCTGGCAGCCTTAAAAGAAAGACTCATCCCTTCAAGGAAAGAAGAGTGTTAATGTGTTTGGCAACAGAACTTATTAAGCAACACAGACACAAAATGATGAAACTTAAAGCCAGCTGCAACAAGACTTTCAGTGGTTTCACTCGTTTATCACAGTCTTTCCTGTGGTGAAAGTCAATCAGATTGCTTCTCAACAACAAGCTATGAGTTGAATTAAAACACACAAACACCCTCTGATGCATAACCTATTTGTAGCCTATCATCCTACACACTCCTTCTTCACGTAATCTGTACAGGAATGTAACATCAACAATGATTGTCCACAGCCTCCTATTCTCTATCACGAGTCAAAACAATATTTACGTAAGAATAATATGTGGTCTTTCATATTTTTATAGTTTTCCCATTTTTTTATATACTTTTCCACATTAAAACAAATTCTTATTCTCATTCTTAATATTCATTTGTTAGTATTGGGGAGGATGATTCATTACCTGTTGAACTCATAGATGTCTTCTATATTTCCGAATAAGGCCATCACTTGCTCGTGCCCAATGGGGAGATTGCTCAAATCGATAATGTGTGCCAAATAGTCCTGAGGAAAAGGGAAAGAATGAGTAATGATTTAAATCCAGTGGTGAAATATTTCACACATGCGTTTTCAGATTCCTACCAGCAGAGGCAGCAGGTAACTACTGACACTGATGTTTCTCTACAAGCAGAGCAGGTCCAAGGTTGCATGGGGCTCTAAACAGATTTTAGGTCACAGCAACACCTTGTTTTACAGTACACATGTTGTGCATTTAAGACAGCATATCTAGAGAGTCAATAAGGAATTAACTAAATTGACTGACAATCACACAAGTCAGTTTTCACTGTATATTAGACAGAGCCTATGGGATTCAGATGTAGAAGGTGGAAGCTGTAAATAAATTGAGATCGGATTATTTTTCTGACTTACCTTCACGCTACTGCAGACATGTCCACTTTACAGGTAACATTTAAATCATGATTACAAAAATATCAAGTAAAATATTCTGTCCATTTTTGACAAAGGACACTTTTCACTTCTTTTGAATAAATTTAGATGTTATGATCATTTAGATTAGT
The DNA here is from genome assembly GCA_903066825.1 of Alfaro cultratus. Taxonomy (NCBI): domain Eukaryota; kingdom Metazoa; phylum Chordata; class Actinopteri; order Cyprinodontiformes; family Poeciliidae; genus Alfaro; species Alfaro cultratus. Next base: position 11,290 of record CAEFZX010022918.1, on the reverse strand, counting down.
TTAAAAAATTTAAATACTTATATAAATCAGGTATTTTGAAAATAATGGCTTGGTAATTCTTAATAAAGACTACAAAAATGAACAAAACAATTTCAGAAGGTTCTCTGTCAATTCACCATTTTTCCAGTAAGCACTTCCATTTTGTACTCAGAAACCAACTCAAATTTTCATGAATTATGAAAACAAATAGCATTGCAAATAATCAAGTGGCAGATATAGTGTAATTAACTTTCTGTGACCTTTGTATTCTACTCTTTGTTCAGGACACTAGACTTTTATAACGAATGAAGATCATTGCCCAAAACAAGTGACTGTAAACAACTTCCTGGTTCCTGCTGCCAAACATTCACTTCACTTCCTTACAGTAAGAATGCGCTTCGATGACAGAAAATTGCTGCAAAACATTGATTGTCAAAGAAGATCTGAAACATAATCCAGACCTGTACACACTGATCAATTTTATGCACAAAACTTCATTTTATGTTACAAATAGAGAAAATGAGAAAGCCACAATTTATTTGATAGTTTTTATTTGTTTATATGATTTCATTTACTTTAATCCTTTTGGTAAAAAAAAAATATTTAAGAATGTTTGATGTTTATACTCTGTTTGTGAAAAACTGGGATTTTTACTTGTAAAAGTTGCTATAAAATACACTTATTTACTAACTTTATCTACAATGGTGATGTAGAAGCAAAATGAGCAACATCTGTTCTGAGATACAGCTTTCTGACCAAGGCCTTAACTGGGGTCTTAGTCTGCTTTGCCTTGGGCCAGCTCTGTCAACATGAAGCTCATCTTATCTAGCTGTTACAGCTTATTTTGGAGATAAAGACCATAATTTCACTTAGATTAAAACATATAGTAGGGTTTAGGTTTCCCTAAAGAAACAGTATTTGAATAATAAGCTTAAAATATTAATTTCTATTGATCTAAACCATTATATTGTAATTGGAAGGTGAAGCTCTGATCCAGTCTCAAGTCTTTTTCTACCTTTAAAAGATTTTCCACTGTGATTTTCTTGTACTTTGCTTCATTTTAAATCCCTTCAACTCTGACCAGCTTCTATGCTCATGCTGGAGTAAACCATCCTCACAGCATGGTGCTGCCACCACCATGTTTTATCAAGTGATGTGATCATAGTAATGTGTAGTTAGTTTTTTTTTTTTTTTTTTTTTTTGCCACAGAGTGTTTTGTAAGTATGACAAAATGTTGAATTTTGTTCTCATATGGTCAGATCACCTTACTCTACATGTTTGTTTAGTCCCTAATGTTACCTAACAATCCTCTGAGACTCCTAAAGATTTATTCAGTGCACTAGAGAAGAGAAATTGAGCAACGAGAACACAGAATTTCAGCACAGGCTACTTTCCTTAAATGAAACCCATCTCCCTCTGGACCTCCGGAGTTTATTAAAAGTAGATAAAAATAACTAAAAATGCCATGGACATAGCATGCCAACATCTGTGATTCCCCCCACCTCATCATATTTGGTTAATGGCACACCCAAGTGGCATGCAAACATCACCAAAAAAGGTAAAGAAGTGGGCTAAAAAGGAGCCTAAACAAATATGCAACAGCTAAATAAAGAATGCACAAGTAAACACCTTGAACACATAAGCAGCCTCCTGGATAGAGAGCTGCAAAACACATCGACAGCTTACCGGCAATGAATTACTGAATGAGCTGCGGCAAAAGGTCTCTAATATATACATATACAGGTAAATCCACCACAAATGTGACCTTTGGCATACCATGAGATTTTAAGTTTTGTATCGTCTGGTGCTACAAGCTGTTCTTTATTATGGAACAGGGAGGGCTGTTTGGGGGCTGCAACACTGATATGGGTAATATAAATCTTTTTTTTTAAGAGTTTAAGTGAAAGAAAAAAGAGCAGCCAAGTATTTCCACACACACCAGCAGCCAATGGATTGCTCTGGGTGTGTTCTGGCCAGTTGTTGGGGACATATTCCAGCGTGTGGAATCAGCTGGGGTCAACCAGCTGCCTTTCGAATCTGGATCCCACGGACGCAGCTGAGACTGAGCCTGATAAGGTGGATCTCACAGCCACATCAATGTCAAACAGCTGCTCATGACTTCAGTGTCAGTATTAAGTTTGATTCGATTTTGCTTCCTAAATAATAATAATAATAATAAAAAAAAGACACACAAACACACAAAGCCAAACTGAGAGGAAGCATTTTCACATGTTTCTGTCAAATCTAAGGCTCGGTGTGAAATTAGCTGCATGGAATCAAAATGATTGAATCCAGGCTGTAATCATAAAAGGACAGAGGCTTCATTTGTGCCCAGTCGTGTTCCCACACTAGCCTATGGAAATCCCAACTGCACTCGTTTCATCTGTGTTATTTCTTCAGCTGGTGGATAGATGGGGGTGTTTGTGTTGGCCGGGGCAGCCGGAGAGTTCAGGCAAGGCAGGAGCTTGCCTGAATGACCAAGACCAGGCCAAGCTGCTGCTGTCAGCTAAAATAGTTACAAATCCTAGAAGTGTCTGTCAGGAGCAAGCCATTACTCAAACTTGATCTAGGGCAGCGCATGCTCTCAGAGCAAATGTTAGACGCCAGCACTGTCTGAGACAAGGTGAGGAGGGGTGCTGGCTCTTTTACTGCCATTCAGTCTCAGAAATGCCTCACATGTTAAAGCCATTACCGTCTTCAGACTTTATAATGATCCCGAAAAGAAAAAGTAAAGACCGATGGAAAAGGAGTTTTCTTTTCTGGAAGCAATTGCCAGGCAAAGTAGAAGATGTGATAATTGAGTTGTAAGATCATCACTGCCCCATTTTTTTTTACTCTTCTCATTTTTCAAAGGAGATTTTTACAATCTCAAAGCACATAAACCCAGTCGCTGGTGATGTCTGCACTAGGAACCCCCAATTTCAGTCGAAATATGAGCGCTCCATCTATAAACCCAGATTGCACAGGCTGTAAACTTTCACTGCACTGTAAATACACAGTGTTTATGCAACAAAGCCAGTCCAGATCATGAACTGCTCGTCAGCTTTTATCTTTATAAACAAGAAAATCTGTAAGCAAAGAGAAAGCAACAACCAGATGTCTGGCATGCATTTTTGTCCACTGGCTGATCTATTTAGAAAGAAGGAAAAATCATACTGGGGCTTTGAATGAAGAAGCAAAATCCAATAGAGGGTTCCAAAACACTTTTAATTCACAAACAGCTGCCTGGAATACAGGAGACATTATTCCCCTTCCAAGAGACTGAGTGGAAGCTCTCTGCACCGGTGTCTGGCTTTTCAAATTCAATATATTACTTCTAATGAGCGCTGCAGACACTATGTCACAGCCAAGTGCCAATGTGGGTTAAATACACACAAAATACATATTATTGGCAACAATATAAAATGATGGCTCAACATGAATACAATCTCCCATTAAAGTTCTCACACCACTCTATTGGAATTATAGATAACAAACTATAATGATCAAATTTAAGCAAATTCATTCATAGTTTTCAACATAAAGAGACTTGGAGACATATGTTCTCTGCTTCTTCCCTCAATAAAATCCAGTACAGCTTTCAGAAGTCACCTTGTTACAGTAAATTCACCTCAGCATAAAGCAAGTTATTCTATGAAGGCCTCAGAGGTTTGTTGGAGGATATTAGTGACCAAACGGCATCATGAAGGCTAAAATAACACACTAGGCATCTCTAGAATAAAGCAGAACTTAAAAATCTATATCTCAAACTTTTAGAATATCATGAAGCACTGTACAATTTATCATCTGAGAACAATAAGTGTGACACACCTACTGAGAAATAGCCACCCCGTTAAACTGACAGGAAGAAGAAGGAGCAAGGAGATTAACACTACATGTAGAACGTGAATCCAAAGCTCAGGTGGAAAAATCTGCTGACAGGACAACTGATGGTCATGCACAAATATGCCCATTATGGGAAAGGAAGGAAGAAAAGCCATTGCAAAAATAAAGTCTCAAGTCCACGACAAACGGAAAAGCTGTGGTCGGATAAAACCAAAAGTTAACTGAGGTTATATCTTAAACTCTATATGTGGTAGGAAACTAACACTGGAAGTCACCATGAACACACCGTTCTCACTGGTGGTAGCAACAATACCCTGTGAGATGCTTATTTTTAAGCAACCAAGTTGGTTAGAATTGATGGTAAGATCGATGGTCCTTAAAAACAAAAGGTCAATCCTGGAAGAAAATGTGTTAGAACCTACAAAAGCAAGACCTGGCATAAAATAGTATAATACATATTAAGTTTGAGTATAAACTTACCTCCACTATGCTGCTAAGGTCTGTGACGTACATGCGTTCCGTCTCAATAATCTCCATGACAACGCGGTCCACATAGGTAAGCTTTGGGTTGGGCGCCATAGCGTCTGTGACAACAGGCGAAGTGGTCATGTGAAGGAATTTACCCCTCGCCAGTCTGCTGGCAGAAGCGTTGTTGTTCCGCTGGTTGTTGATCACACAGGCCTCCAGATGCCGCCGCCAGCCACCACCAGAACTTTTGAGGTGAGGACTCTGACTTCCGGCCTGCCCGTTGGTGCCCTGTGTCGGGCTCAGTTCCAGGTCTATGTATTCCTCGCTTGGTAGGGGAGTTGTGGTAGAGGACGGAAGTGCTGCTGTACTTCCAAAAAGGCTTTGACTATCAGCGGACGAACCAGAGGACAAGGTGGACACCAGGCTCATGGGACGTTTGCCCTCTCCGTCCAGTGGCTCCACACATATCTGGCTGTAGTAGTCTGGGCCAAAATCTATGTTATCCTTGACATGGTCCCTGGTGGAGAGGGACGATGACAACTGAGAAGATTCTGGGAACAACACAAAATGTAGGTGTCAATATTTAAGAAAGGTAAACAAAAAAACAAAAAAACACTGGAAGTAGAGACATATGCAAGATTTGATCACATTTACAGCATCTTCTGTAATGTAGAGATCTAAAACAAGCTCTATGATGTTTATGATGTCAGTGTTTTCTTTAGGCAGTTACATTATTTTACTCCTGTAACATTTCGTACTCCAATAGTTTTTGGTCGTTTGTTAAATGACATTTTTAGGCGTGAAAGAACGATGTTAACCTGCATACTGGAGTACGAAATACTAAAGGACAAAAACGTATGCCTTGAGAATGTTTTTTTTATTTATTTATTTTTCTCCGAAGAGTTTTTGCGGCGCCAGTGGCTTGTATTTTTACAACAGTAGGCAGACAGGAAAGAGGACGAGGAGAGGGGGGGAAGACATGCGGCAAAGGTCGTCAGGACTGGGAGTCGAACCCGCGGCGTCCGAGTAGAGGACTGAGGCCTCCAAACGTGGGGCATGCTAAACCCCTGTGCTACTACTACAATTTTGTCTTTGTTTTAAATGTACAGTGACTGCTTCCACTGTGGGAAGTAGTGAGAGCTAATATCAGGAAGGTTAGAAAATTATTTACTAAAATTTGTTTAAAAATCTGAGTAATCAAAATTAGGTGGCCCACAAATATCTGATCACTGCATCTTTAATGCTAATCCTTGAGCCTCAATAAAATGTTGCGTTGCTCAAGCTGCATTCAGATATTCAAGATAATAAAATATCAAATACATGCTAGTTGTTTACATTGAAAACACTGATATTTCAGACTCTGCAAAAGACAGCCAAGAACTCTGCATGTCTACTCCCAGGCTGAAACAAGGAGCTGGATTTTACAGTAAAAGAGCTGCCACAAATCATTACTGACATGACCTAATTGCAACACTGTAGTCGATGGAAAACTCAGCCATTTCCTCTTGTTCTCCAGACTACTGAAGGTTGAAGCTTGGATAAACAGAGCACGGGAAGTTGATGAGAGTTTAAAAAAAAAAAACAGGGGTAAGGAGACAGAGTGTTGTTTATATGTTTTTATAGAACTATGTCTGAATTTAAGAGAAATTTAATCCATATTGTGTTTTACTGCCTTCCTGTCCAGATGGGGACTTTTCCTTAGAAGCATTTCCTAAATATGTGAAATAATACCAGTGTGAGAATGGAGCATTGAGCAGCCACTAAGCAGAGAGCTGCACTTCCTTAAAGGCCAAAAAGGCCAATACCATTCTACCAAGCTAAAGAAGTGGAGCTTTGTCTGTACATTAAGGTTCAGTCTAATAAATAAAAATCTATGTAGCACAAACCATCATTAAGCTAATCAGTGAAATGCAGGTAATGCCTTGCAGATGTTTTTTTTTTTTTTTTTCACAATTTTATTTCACGCAATTGCTGACAAGTTTTCAGCATCAAAGCAATCCTCATTTGTGAATCTTTGGGTCAACCAGCCACAACGGTCAAACAGACTTTATATTGTTGTGAAAAATGAAACCGGTTTGATATCTGGAGTTCACCCCTGTGCATAGAACTTGAAATATTTTCTTTGTACTTAGCTTGAAAGACAGAAAAGTGGCTACAGCATGAGATTTATCAACGCTTGACAGCAGTTAAATGTGTAGCTGGATGAAGAACCTTACATGAGAACACTAACTTTCTTTTTCTTCATGCAGATTCACACACTTCCACCCCTTGGCATCCCTAATCTTTTCCATGAGTCAGTCAGTATTGAGCTCATGTTGTTCACAGTGGAGTACTTGATCCGCAGTCCACACCAAAGCTTCCCAGCAACAGAGTTCCCATGAACAACCTCTGGCTGAGTTGGCAAGCAGAAGTCGACCACTAGAGAAGGCCGTTTACGCTCTGTGACAAATCACATGACTCGTGGTGTAAAGGGAGTGTACAGACATGAATTAAAACAAAGCATCTGCTTCTATTGATGCATTTGGTTTTGTGTCTGCCATGTGAATACTGCTTCCTCTTTCCATGGCTTCCTCCCAACCAATGTTCCTCTCTAACAAAGCTGCAAACACTGGCAGCAGTAAGAGTAAAAAGCAGTAAGAGGAACAGAACATCCTAAGCTAAAGATGGTCTAAAGCCTGTATTTATACACTTACGTACCATTGAAAAGAATAACTGCATCACTTTTGCATGACCAGAGTTACAATGCATGTCAAGCATTGCGGTAAAGGTGCAAACACACTCACGACGTATCTAAACCGAAGCACACTCTTGAATTAAGGACAAGGTTGACCTCTGCTATGGCTTTGATTGACCACTTCAGATACAGGCTCCACAGGCAGGAATTATCTACAGCTGATACCACACAGACCGCACATTTTGTGGTGGACCAAGTGCTGCCCATGTGAAAACAAGCTGCGCAAAGGAATGCAAATGACTTGGTTATCTTAGAAGAGCTGAATGCCTGGTTCTTTGCAAAGCAGTGCAAGGCGTTTCCAGCGTGCTTGTTGTTTTGAAAAAAAGAAAAGAAAAGGAAAAACAGATTAGGTCATTTACAAAGCCCTCTCCAACCTCTGTGATTTAATCAGGATTTTTCTTTACACTATTAAACAATAGAGGGGATAAACTATCTCCACACAGAAAAGTATCTGTCTTTACTTGCTTGAGACATTGATTACTAATTTATTACTCTGAAGGATCTGCACACAGAGTGGCAAAGAGCATTCCTGTTACTGTGCCACCTTGCTGCAAGATGTGAAGAGCAGGGTACAGTGTGGGTCCAACCAAAGCCCTGACATACTCACAAAATTACAACCATGTTGTATTTTTGCACAGCTCTTTATTTTGCTGATACTAATCTGAACGACAACAACATATCTAACTGTGATTCTGTGCTCCAGTACAGAATCACTTTTGGTAAAAGTCTGTTTACCAAATTAAGCAAATTAAGTCTGCTTAATTTGGTCCTAAAACTTTCCCATGAATGCAACTTTTTGTCTATTAACCCACAGTCATTTTGTTAAATGTTGAGATAAAAATAAAGCAATATTTTTTAAATTAATAAATATTTAACTACAAATTACACTGAAAGTATCATTTTTAAGGCATGAATAGCAATCATTTTTCTAAAAAAAAACTAAACAAAAAAACACGCAACAGAGGAGTCATGCCGCAAACCTCATATAGACAACAATCCAAGAGAGAAAGATCAGGGAGAAAAGGGGTAGTATTAAATAAATTTGTAATTCTTTTACAAAAAAATTGGATTTTTACTAAAGCTTAATATACAAGAAAGATGGGAGAGAGAGAGGATGGCAACTACCTTGTCATGCCACTGTATAACTGTTAGCCAAGTCAAGGCAAAGGGATTGTATAGCAGTTCTACTGTAATGATCAACTTTTTTCAAACCTTAGTAAGACCTTAAGCCATCAGTGATGAAAAACGAGCTATTTTTAGAAGGATGATAGTTAAAATTGCTGCAAAAAAACTCCAACCTCTCATTGTAATTTTTGAAATTCCTCTTTGTTCACTGCCAGAGTATGTTTAAAATTTACAGATAAAGGTATGTGAAGAATGGAGCACACACACACACACACACACACACACACACACACACACACACACACACACACACACACACACACACACACACACACATTTTGGACTTCTAGATCTCATTAGCAACATACTTGAATTCAATTTCTCTGCAGCTGTAGAACTACTAATCAATCATGTCATTTTAAAATATTACTTATAACCTGAAATGCCCCTTTCTTTTCCTCCTGTCATCTACTGACGGTGAGATGAGCTTCACCAGGACAAAGCAGGTACAGAATGGGTCTTTTTTTCCATAACTAAGAGTAAAAGGCTGAGTGACTAATCAGTCTAGACCTAGTAATGTTAGGTCTTCACTTATTTTTCTTTCAGACTGATCTTACCTTTCAGTTAACAACACAGACAGTTCATAAATATGGCTGACTCGAACATCATAGTCACATGCATACCACTCAAAGCCTTATAGGGTAGACTGAGAGATGAATAGAAACACTGAAAGAAACACTCCAACACCTGGTCATTACGTTTTTTTCTTCCCCAAAAAGGTTGCTGTCACATGAACAGGATGGATGATCCCTGTCTGAAGCTGTCGGTGAAACAAAGACAAAGAATTCTTTTATTTGAGAAATTCTTCAGCTTGACTAAAAGCTGACTTTGCATTCCTTGTTAATGACAGACACTCAGAGAAAAACAATAATATGTCTTTGCAACAAGCCCCACTGACTCGATCTGGGATACATCAACGTGTCTCCATTATCCCCTGACAATGCGATAAGTCACAGCTTGCAGCACTGACGTTAACTGGTAGTTGCACAACACTGAGATGATACGACTTGCTTTTTCTGATCGGATCATGCAAACCAGCTTCTATGCAGATGATCATGCAAAATACATGCATAAGGCAAACAAAATTTTGCTTTCTCTGGCATTGAAATTTGCCATAGTCTTGTGCCTTACATGATGGGATGCTTTAAAAACAACTTTTTTCCAGTGTAACGTGTTTTTGACAGGGACTAACTATCAAAACATGAACAAAAGTTATCATAAAGTCTGCTTAATTTGGTCCTAAAACTTTCCCATGAATGCAACTTTTTGTCTATTTCTAACAGTTGAATCATGGACAATTACACTGACTAAAGTAAGGTCTGCATGTTTCCTCCTGGATGATTTGTAATGCTTGCTTAGAGTAATTTTGGCCAACCTCTCCTAGGAAAGTTCACCACTGATAGTTTTTTGCATTTGTAAAAATTCTTTTTTTTTCCTTTGCTGGGGTCCCAAAACCTTAAAATGTCCATGTAATCATTTCTTTATTAACATTCTTTTGTCAATTACAGTTTTCTCAACTATTCTTAACTTCCTTCACATTGGTACATAAAATATTGCTTTTTTAGGTTGCGTAGTCTACTTCATCTTGCCAGACGTGGTGGATAACAGTATTGTCACATATTTCAATACATTATACATACATGTACATAAAGTTAGTTTTTTCCCTTTAAAATGAAATTATCATCTTCAACAATAAAATGTTGTTGGTGATCTAACCTTTAAGTGTGACAAAAAAAGAATTAACCCTATGTTGAGACATTTTACAGTTTTCAATATAACAATATTTTCATACCTTATTTTGAAGGTGTTGAGATTTCCCCAGTGAAGTGAGCAAAATGAAAAACCATGTTACGAAGGTTTCAAAATCACTTTTTTCCCAAATTCAATTCTAATTCCCCAAACTTGAGTGACTCAGTTTTATATGACAGGATGGAAAGCGTGTCATCTCTCCAATGAAGGAAGCATTCTCCCACAGAGGCGCACCTTCATAACTAGTTCACCTGAACTTAGCTGGAAGTCGAGCTGTTGCCTGTGTTAACAACTCATTCCCTTAAATATTATCTGTGCTGAGCTACACTGTGCTTTGTTTTCTAAGCAAATAAGATGCAGAAACAGGAACAACGCAGTCTGCATCTATGTTCAACATGCAAATGCTTATCCGAAAGCTAATAGGGAACGTTTGGCATTTGAAAATAAAAGCCTTATTCCAAGAAAACCCACGTATTACATAACAGATACCAGCCTACAACAGATCTGTCATAAAATCCATCGTTCTCCTTCATTTTTATTTTAAGAACTCAAAAACAAGCATTATTTTTATGTAAGAAAGACAACACTGCGTGGATACCAGTGGAAGAACATGTTCCTGCAAGTGAAACAGTCAACCTTTGCTCAGCCCTTTCTGCTTGATTCATAATGATTCATGTATCAAAAGATGATGAATCTGAATCTTTGGAGGATGAATCACAACTAAAGACACCTTGTGATATTTCCCCGAGACATCTGCTGCTACAAGACCGGTGATAGTCACCTTAGATTATGATTTTTATTGACAAGTTTCCTGGTATTTCCAGGCAGCAAGAAAAACTATTCTTTCCACAGGGCTCTATTTCTAAAAAGATATCCTCCCTAAAGAAGCTCATGAGAAAATTGGCCATCTTTACCTTGTTTAATTTATGCATCTCAATAAACTCAAATACTACCAAAAGGTGAGTTTATTTCATTAATTAAATTCTAAAAGTGAATCTCTTATTATATACATTTCTAACAGAGAGAACAATAGTTTTCAAGTGCTTATTTCTGTTAATAATTATAGTTAATGAAGATCAAAATCCAGTTTCACAAAAAATTACACTATTACATGAGACCAACCAATAATAATAAAAAAAATTAAAACAAATAGGTTACAGATTGCTGATCCGCAGCTGCCCACCAGATTTTGGCACTCATAATAAGCCACAAAAAGTCAGTTAGAAAGAAACAGTTGTCTGCTCATACATTGTGGTTTACAAGCATAATAATATAAAACTGAGTGGAAGGAAAATTGTGACAGGGAATAAACACAAAAGCAGCAGTCATTCTGTGACATTCAGAGGTAAA
>CAEFZX010022916.1:0-16635 GCA_903066825.1 Alfaro cultratus | reverse complement strand
GAATTTTAGATCTTTGAGTCCATCTCATGAAAAATGGGAGCAAAAACAAAAGTGTTGCGTTTATATTTTTGTTGAGTATATAAAGGTCTTGTTTATGTCATTTAATTAAGAAAATGAAAAAATATGGTGTTTTATAATTTATCTTTTATGGTGCCAGTAATGCCGGAATTAATGACAAATAATAAAGACTTTGTGTTATTCTCATTTAGTAAATTATATTAGTTGAGTTACCTCCTCCACGCCACTACAGGCAATAGTAGGCCCAAAAAGATGCAACGAAAGAGCAGATATAGAAGTACACAGAAAGCTACAGAATGTGCTAAAAACTGTGAGCTGCGCTGAAGTAAATAAAGGAGATAAGTTCAAATACATGCTGAGCAAAACTCCTTCCTAAAAGTGAAGATATATCAAAGATTTCAAAAGAAAATAAAAACTGGAGACCCCAGATAATGTAGGAAATAGCGCCCCCTTCACTTCCGGAGTGCAATGGTCCCATTTCCAAATAAGGTATGAGACTGACAGTGGTCCGTCCCGCCCCTTCCTGTTTGCTGCAGCAAGGTGGACTTGCCCCTTTTTGTCCCAGCTGGGTGGGGCGCGAGGCAGATGGCTGTTTTAAACAACCTGACGGGTGTGTGGTGGTGTTGCCATGGAGAGCAAAGGGGAAAAGAGAAAAATAGCTGAGGAGAGATTCTACAATTCTTGGACGAATCATTTGCATTCATTGCCAATGAGGAAGGATTACCTGAATGTTTGCTCTGGAGCGAGAAGTTGTCAAATAACAATAATACTGTACTTTCCGGACTATAGAGCCACCTTAATATAAGCTGCACCTACAGTTTTTTTTTTTGAAAAATGTAATAATAATAATAATAATAATAATAAATAAATAAATAAAACTGATTATGTACATACATAAGCCGCACTGGGCTATAAGCCGCATGGTTCAAAGCGTGGGGACAAAGTAGCGGCTTATAGTCCGTAAAATCCGGTAATGTGGAAAGACATTTCCAGGGAAGGTTTGTTACATTAGCTGCTTCATCCAGATTAAAGTTACACCTTACAAGCTTGATGTTGAGAAGCTGTTCAGTGATGACCGTAAACAGGCGTCACGTTAAACAGGTAAGAACACAATCCTGCCATAGGCACATATATTTAGTAACAAAGTGGTTGTTTTTATAAATTGATTAGTGATTTTTGTCAGTATATATTTAGAAAGACACTTAGCGATATTATTTTGTTGCTCAGGTCTGAGGATGGTTGCGTGTCAAAAGAGAAGAGGAAGCTGCTATGGTTTATCATTGCACTGACTTGCTTGGCATTTGCACAGAAATCAAACTTAAACTGTATTAATTAAATTTTATATACTTTACCTTTTCAAAAGGCCACTGTTTTATTTTATAACTGCAGGTTGTGTTTTATTGCTCTCCGCTTGTTGCCCAGATAAGGAGCACGTTATGCACGTTCCGTTTTGTTGTTTGTTCATCACACACTTTACGGGGATTATTTACAAAGATCGATCGTTGTTGTGCATTTTGGAGCAGATTTTCCGAGTTCCAAAAGTAAAAAAAAAACAAAACATAATAAAACCATAATGTCATAATAAAAATGACATCAAAAATCAGATTTATTTAATTTTATCAATGCAACAAAACATAAAACTTTAATATTGTAACGGAAGGTAAACTTAAAGCACCATTTGTACAACGGAGTCACTTGGTGCGTCATTCCGTCCAGGACGCACTGCAGAGAAAGCAAACATTTAATCATGAAAGCTAATGATGTATTAGCATCTTAGTCATTTTGATAATAGGCTGATATACAGTAGCTGATATTAACACTTAAAGCTTGTTTTGCCTTCATTATAAACCTTATATAAGGCTTTTCATTTTTTGCGGCTACAGACAGATTTTTTTTTTTCTTCTTGGGTCCAATCTGGCTCTTTCAGCATGTTGGGTTGCTGACCCCTGGGCTAGATAAGCTAACCTAAATATTTACAACTCTCTTGTTGATACACTGACATTACTGACCTTCTGTCTTTCAACCGCTTCGAAAAGCTTTTCTTCGTCTCTCCAACATCTTTATCCCTCTTCCGTTTTCTGTTTTGTGCCCCGGAGTGTTTTTTTTTTTTTCTGCCTCCCCATCTTTAGCTCCGTGTTGTTGAGGCATTACTACAAATTTAAAAGAAAAACAAAACAAAACAAAAAAACACGCCCTCACGTATGTGCCCAAGCTTACTGGATGGGAGGGAGAGCGGCTGGCAAGAGGGGAGGGGCCTAATCAGTGCTGTTCCTCTGTTATTGATCATTTCATACACAAACAGCGGTTAAGTACATACAATGCTGACTAGAAAAAAATTTCCCAACATCGTTTTTTGCGCCCCCTCTAGTGCAGCGCCCCCATGCGTTGCGCACAGTGCATAGCTACTTTTTGCGCCACTGATTGATGAGGGTCACAAGCAGGCCTTCTGACAGACAGATTAAATAAAAAAATAAATAAAAATTTTGAAAAAAAAAGAAACTCAAAAAGGGAACTAGGGGCATCAAGGATAAAAGGGGCAGGGGCTCAAGCTCCCTCCGCCCCATCGTCAGGCATCCCAACCTGATGACTCATGCCAAGTTTGACTTGAAATAATGCAATAGAATTGAACATAAACATACAAAATATGCAGAACCTAAATTAAACAAGACCTTTTCTCTGAAGAAATTATATTTATTGAGAAACTCTGGACTTTTCTAAACTTTAACTCTTATAGTATAGGTCACACAGCTTTGATTTGTCTCTATTTTGCATGACTTTAATTTGAACTGGTGTTGATACCATTATGTTTCTATTTGTAAAACATATTAGACATAATATTCCATTTGTGCTTTCAACTCATTATGCATATACGTGTAGAGTTAGTTGCTCAGCCAAAACCCTGCAGTTGTTGACAAGCTCAGATTATTTATGCTGCTGCTCTGTCACATTGAAACTGAAACAGAAACCTTTTTTTCACGAAATGGGCGCTCTTCTTGTAAATCACGTGATAAACGAAAGTGAAAGTAAAACCGTGGAAACACTATAAAAGATCCACACGCTCTTACTTTCATCAGCATCATAACGGATCTCTGCTGCAGCACATCTCCTCCTCAGGTAGGATTATTTCCTTGTTTTGCATCAGTAACAAAGCAGCTGCTGTAAACAGCTGAAAAACAAATGAACCGATTTAAAGAGCTCTGACAAATGATTGTAGAGTCATTCTCTCTTGTTCTCTCTGTATTTTGCAGAGTATTTTCTGTCACTGTCATGGGGAATAAACCATCTGCACCACGTAAATTACATTCCTGATTGTTTTGGTTGAGATATGTGCATTAATTATTTCACTGATTCACTTCAGTTTGTGCTTATGTTGCATATTTTCAGTTAATTTTATTTTCCCCTTTAAATTAGATTTATCTTGAACATGTTTTTAAAGCAGAAAGTGAAATAAAGTTACATGTTAATCATTGGAAATAAACACTAGAACATGGCTGTTAGGGAATGTCTGAAAAGTTTAGCAATTAAAACTCTATTGGATTCTGTTTATGCAAATTTTGACTCATAATATTTCCTGTGTTGTTGTGTTTAGCTCCTGACCCACGTAAGTATTATTTCTTCCATGTGTTTTTCATTTTAATGTTTTCCTATAATCACTTAAGAGAAAAAATGAATCTGTTCACTGCCTCAATGTACTACAGATTTAGGAACAGCCATTATGTTTATTACTTTAATATAAACATTAACTATATTTCTAGTCATTTATTGATCTCAGTAATGATTCTCTTTGCCTGTTCAGCTCCACCACCTTCTTCACAACTTATTATTCATGCTGACAGCAGAAAGTGTTTTTCTTGTCTCAATAAAGAACTGAATTGTTTTATCTTCACTCATGTTACTAATGTATTTAACATCATTTAGAAAAGCTAATTCTTCCATCTATTCTGACAAACTGTTCTGGTTTTAAGACTTTGCTGTGAATTTTCCTTCACAGTTTTAGACTCTCCATGGAGAGAAATAACTTGGGGGTGAGTCAATGAGTCAATGTACCTTATTAAGATCTATATGTTGAAGTTGATGGGTTTTTTTATTTTTGGTTCAGCATAATCAGCTATCAGAACAGTTTCCTGAATTAATAGTGTCACTTGAACCTGGTTATGTCACCAGGTCATCCTGATGACATAACCAGGTCATTGGTTAAATGACATAACTCTGTCATTTTGTGATTTTTTGCCCCACAAATAACAAAATGACACATTTCAGGGTTTAGAGGAGCCCGGATTGGCTAATAGGGAAGACCAGGACAATTCCTAGTGGGCCTGATAAAAGTTTGGGAAGCAAGCGCTGGCTTTCTCTCTCTCTCTATATATATATACACCAACATGCATTCCATTGAGGAAGCTGGGCCTGGGGACTCTGGGTCGGGCTCTCCAATCTCTGGGGACAAGGTTGCCGAGGTGGTTAAAAAGCTCCTCGGTGGCAGGGCCCCGGGGGTGGATGAGATTCGCCCGGAGTTCCTTAAAACTCTGAATGTTGTAGGGTTGTGTTGGTTGACGCGACTCAGCAATATCGCATGGACATCGGTGTCCAGTTCCCCTGGATTGGCAGACTGGGGTGGTGGTCGCCCTGTTCAAAAAGGGGGACCGGAGGGTGTGCTCCAATTATAGAGGGATCACACGCTTAAGCCTCCCTGGCAAGGACTATTCAGGGGTCCTGGAGAGGAGGGTCCGTCAGATAGTCGAACCTTG
Organism: Alfaro cultratus; assembly: GCA_903066825.1. Taxonomy (NCBI): domain Eukaryota; kingdom Metazoa; phylum Chordata; class Actinopteri; order Cyprinodontiformes; family Poeciliidae; genus Alfaro; species Alfaro cultratus. Next base: position 11,872 of record CAEFZX010022916.1, on the reverse strand, counting down.
GATTCAGGAAGAGCAGTATGGTTTTCGTCCTGGTCGTGGAACACTGGACCAGCTCTACACCCTCAGCAGGGTCCTGGTGGGTTCATGGGAGTTCCCCCAGCCGGTCTACATGTGTTTTGTGGACTTGGAGAAGGTGTTCGACCGTGTCCCTCGGGGGTCCTTGTGGGGTTTTCTCCGGGAGTATGGGGTACCGGGCCCTTTGATACGGGCTGTCAGGTCCCTGTATGACCGGTGTCAGAGTCTGGTCCGCATTGCCGGCAATAAGTCGGGCTCGTTTCCAGTGAGAGTTGGACTCCGCCAGGGCTGCCCTTTGTCACCGATTCTGTTCATTACTTTCATGGACAGAATTTCTAGGCACAGCCAAGGTGTTGAGGAGATCCGTTTTGGTGGCCTTAGGATTGCATCTCTGCTTTTTGCGGATGATGTGGTCCTGTTGGCTTCATCAGGTCATGATCTGCAGCTCTCACTGGAGCAGTTCTCTGAGTGTGAAGCGGCTGGGATGAGGATCAGTGCCTCCAAATCCGAGGCCATGGTCTTGAGCCGGAAAGTTGTAGAGTGCCTTCTCCAGGTCGGGGGGGGGGATGTCCTGCCTCAAGTGGAGGAGTTCAAGTATCTCGGGAACTTGTTCACGAATGAGGGAAGAAGGGAGCGGGAGATTATCATGGTAAAAAGTATTTTCTGAAATTATGATTTCAAATTTTCTATTTTAACAGAGACAATAGAGATGCTCTTCAGTTCTTGAAGAATTTTCAGCCTCAAAATGTGGAGGCTGCTCCCATCAGAGTCCTGCTGTACGGCCCAGTCGGTGCGGGGAAGTCCAGCTTCATCAACTCCATCAACAATATCCTGCAGGGCAGAATGACCCAGGAGGCTCTGGCCAGTGCTACAACTGCTGATCAAAGTTTCACTAAGATAGTGAATATCATTTCTTGTTTAATTTTAAAGGCTTATTCACATTTTAGACTTATAAATATTCCCAGTAACATGGTAGAAAATACACAACATTTTCTACAAACCTGCAAACACTGGTTATTGTACTATCTTATTCAGAATTTTATTCAGCAAAAATAAATTTAGGTTGAAAATTAAACTTATTAAAAAAGTTTTGAGGCAGGTTTGTAACTCTTCCGTTTAAAATATATTTTAGAAGCTTTATGCCCGCTGATTACATAAAACACTGTTTTTTTCTTTCAGTACAAAACCCATAAAATCAAGAAAGGAAGCAGGGGAAACTTTTATCCCTTTGTGTTCAATGACATCATGGGTCTGGAGGACGGAGATGGAAGAGGAGTCAGAGCAGAAGATATCAAACTGGCCTTGAAGGGTCATGTGAAGGATGATTATAAGGTACACAAACTTTTCTGCTTTTAAAAAATCCTTCTCTTAAAGGCATTATAATGTACTTGCTTTATGTGGAATGTACATCATATTGTTTTTCCTCACAGTTTAATCCTTCATCTTCCCTGTCTGATGGAGATTCTGACTACAACTCTTCCCCGTCCATCAGTGACAGAGTTCATGTTCTGGTCTGCATTTATGATGCTAATGCAGCACAAGTGAATCTGTCTGTTTTACAAAAAATGAGGGAAATCAGAGAAGCAGCCAGTGATCTGGGTAAGAAACATTCAATATGCATTTAGAATGTTATTCTGCAGTAAATGACTTTATTTTTTTTATGTCGTCATAAATGTTTCATCACACTCCTGTGATGTACTTATTTAAATATATTGTTTAAATAATACATTTAGTTTCATTGAGGAACTCCATGTTTTAGAGTCTGTTTCTCCACAGGAATCCCTCAGCTGGCGATTCTCAGCCACATTGACTCAGCCTGTGGGGAAACAGAGAAAAATCTGAGAAACGTCTACAAGAGCAAACATTTAAAGAAAAAGGTGAGTCATAGAAAGATTCATTCAAAACAGGACAAAAAAACCCCCCCTAAAAATATTGTAGAAAAAAATAAAACAATCATTGTGTTATATGTAGATGGGAGACTTCAGCTCCTTTCTGGGGATCCCAATGAACTGCATCCTCCCAGTGAAGAACTACAGTCAGGAAATTCATCTGAATTCAGACATCGACACTTTGATCCTGAGTGCTCTGAGGCTGATGATTGACTTCGGAGACGACTACGCCGAGAAACTGTGAAGCCGCAGAACAGTTTGTAGGGAGATGCATGAAAATCACAGCAGTAATATCTCTTATATCATTACATAGTTGTTGAGGAGAGCATAGCAGGAACCAAATATGAAGTTTTCTGACCTTTTTGTGATGAAATAAGGAATAATTAAAGAGACAATGTGCTTTTACAATTGTAACGTTGGAATAGATTTGCTAAAAAATGAACAGTTCTCTAAGTTGCACTCTTCACCAATATTCCGTTTTATCCATTTATTTACTGGTCTTGTATATTGATAGAAAGGGCAACACATTTACACTCATGTTATTCATTTTGTTAAATGAAGAAACTTTTTGTTACATTATGTTCTTTTGTATTTTCATTTTTTGAAAACGTCAGTCCTCGTGGGAAAACAAGTGCCTGTTGTCGCTCATAACCTTTTTTTTTTTTAGAACCATGACTGAATTGTTTGGTTGATGTTGAATGCATTTACATTATTTGTTTCACTTTCCAAAGTCCTCACAGTGGTTTTAGGTCAACGTTTCACATGTTCTTATTGTTGTCTCATTCGTCGTAGAACATTTGGAAACCAACCTATAAATGTGTGTGATGTTCATAAAACAATGTTACAGTTTGAATCATGTTAAATAAAAATAACAAATTAAAAATCAGTTCACTCACATTTTGTTTCAGCCAATAAAACGTAGAGTAATAAAAACTGCATGATGCTACAGTATTTTATTCTATGTTCTTCAGTTCTAAAGACTTTTTGCAACATGTTTTCCGAAGCAGTCGTTTAGCTGCTTGTGTTTGATTAAGATGATGAAACCTGTTAACTGGGAGGTTTCTGAAGTAGAGCTGCTGCTCCATCATGAAGGAGTCGGCCATGATGGAGACTTTCAGATCAGAAGGCCTCCACTTTATAAAACATTTAAACACGTAGTCGTGTTTCTACTGACCTTTGACCCTTTAGGTCACAGAAATCTGAAAGGTTTTAGATTTTGAACTTAAACAGGAGCTTACAGCAGTAAGTTGTGTAACTTATTGAGTGCTAACTTTGGCATATTTCCAATAGTTTAGTAAATAGGTTTTAAGTAAACTGTATTATATGTGCAAGAGTTTAGTTATGTTTTTGCTTTACAGCAAGTTCCCAATATTTTCAAACCAATTAAACAGTTTTATACTCGAGGTTTTAACTAAATAAGTAATAAAGTTTTGTCAGAATAATAGGTTAAACATTAACGTTTTATTTTGATATTACATCTGCAGTGGGTACTTTCATAACATAGTGACAGAAAACAAATGTTTCAAAAGAAACATAATATTGAATAATTTGACATTTTTTGTTGAAAAAAATAAACACACAAGTAAATACATTTATCAGAGATCCACTAGTTCAATAAAAAGAAATTTGCTCATGTTGCAGGATTTTCTGTTCATATTTTCTAATCCTTTTCGACTGAAGAAAAGTCGATTCTTCAAAACCAACTTGCTCAGCAAAAAGCCCAGACACAACCTGCTGTTACCTTTTCATGCGTTTTTTTTTTAAATATGATGCTTTTTTCCCCCAAACAAATACGGTATGTACACATTCATCTGTACTACAGCGAAAAAAAAAAATATCAAGAAAATAAGCATTTAAAACCAAGCAGTTAAATCATGCTGTTGCAACATTTAGCATCAAGCTTTGTATTAGTTTGATCATTTCACTTCTGCACCATTATGCATTTGAATTAAACCAAACATGTAAGTGATTCTTATGAAGATGTTCTCCACGAAAAACAGCTAACTACAACAAAAACTAAACTGATACCCCTTGTTTTAAGCTTGTGTGTTGAAGTTGGTTTACACATGTACTGTATTCAACACTTAGGACTAAAGGAGGAAACTGCAAAATGGTGCAGGGATGAACTGACCTGAACCTGAGTTCATACTGGAGGTTTTTCTGTGCTTGGGGGCAAAGAAGCTCTTCTCTTATAGTAGAGTAAGTATATAAGAGCTACAGAGGTTATGGCGACTCCCCCCCAAAACTTACGACTTATTTTCCAACTACTAATACTGTAAGAACTCAGCACTCTCAGCATCTGATCCACTGCCATGTTGTTTTGAGAACATGTCAGTAATCCTGACACGCTCTCATGGAAGAGAACATGAACGCTGGAGACGACGTTGGGATGGACGTCTGCCCAGTCCGTCCCGGCTGTGGAGTAGCTGGGATCTCTGGTGTGGTGCATCAGGACCAGAATCACGTTTTGATCTCCTGTGGAGAAAAAGAAAGTGAACAAGAGATGGATTTGAGTAACAGACCTTAATACAGCACTACCTTCACCTGCCTGTGCTTAATGTACCTCAGTAAATTTGGAAACTGAAAGCTGTGCTATTAAAATGTTACAGGAGCTGCGTTTCCATTTACCATAAAAATTTCGCAAATTGGAGTTACGGAAATTAATATGCTTCATGGAAACATGACAATTTTGAAAAAACACATCTTTGAATAAAAAGTTTCTGCACTGGCATGAGGGAGATTTTCTTGCTGTATCAAAAGTAGGAATGCGTAATATACACGATAGAAACGCTAAAGAAATTTGGACTACAGCAGAGATCTGTAGTCTATCAGCTAACCACGGTAATGCTTATGATGACGAAACCGGCTGGCATCGAAACAGAGCAAGAAGGGAGCAGCATGGCTGAGAGCGCATAACCTCATTATAAAGGCAGGAGCAAAAGAAGAAATGATCTGGTCCTGGTTCGGGTTTAACCTCCCTCGGTCTTAGGAGGAACGCAACAGATGTCACGGCAAATGTCAAAAAAAAAAGAAGGAAATACAAGCAATTTGTTTTACTATCTTAAAACAAACCATGTGCTTGACTACCAGCAAGAAAAAGCAGGATTTGACGCAAAAATCCATACCATACTAACTTTACTTATGAAGCACTTTATACACCGACAGGACCAAAGTGCTGTACACAATCATAAAACACAATGTAATTATAAAATAGAAAAGATCGAATATAAAATACATATTTATATACAGACACAATACAGTGATCCCTCGCTATAACGCGGTTCACCTTTAACGGCCTCACTGCTTCGCGGATTTTTTGTGCAGTTTTTTTTCCACAGTGCATTGTACTCTGCATCCTGATTGGCTAAACAGTCTCTGCGCTTCTTCTCTACCTGTGCGGCAATAATGTTACGGTATTTAAATATACGTAATACATCTTGGCAAATTTTGGTAAATGTTTCTGCCCAGAAGAAAAAAAGAGCGACAACAACTACCGATAACTATGTTCTTTTGAAAAAACACACCTGCACCACAGGCTTCAGAAGAAAAAGACACTGCAGAGCGGAGTTCGGCCACAGCGTCACAGTCAGAGGCTCAGTGAAATACGAGAGTCACAATTTGTCCTACTGTACTTTGTATTGATGAGTAAAATGATTATTTTACTGTAGTTATTTGTAAGAAAGCGTTATATTTGTTTAAAAAAATGCTTGGGCCTGAAAACAGGTTTTGTTCTTTGGTTTCAATGTAGAGTATTTAATTATGCTGTATAATAATTGTAAAAAAGAAAGGTAACTACTTCACGGATTTCGCCTATCACGGGTTCTTTTCGGAATGCAATCCCCGCGAAAAACGAGGGTTCGCTGTAAAACAAAGTGAAACATCTCAGATTGTGCCAAAAGCCAAAGAAAAAAGATGGGTCTTAAGAAGAGACTTAAAAACAGTGAGTGAAGAGGCCTGTCTTATGCCCAAAGGAAGATCATTCCATAGCTTGGGAGCTGCCACAGAAAAAGCACGATCCCCTCTGAGCTGCACTTAGTCTTTGGCACCTTCAGAAGCAACTGATCAGCTGACCTGAGGGAACGGGAGGATGTGTAAGAATGTAACAGCTCAGACAGATAGGGAGGGGCAAGGCCATTAAGAGCTTTAAAAACAAATAAAAGGATTTTAAAATGAATCCTAAAATTCATTACACTTCCAACCAGTGTAAGGAAGCTAAAATAGGGGAAATATGGTCAAATTTTCGAGTACCTGTTAAAAGACGTGCAGCAGCATTTTGTACCATCTGGAGCTAGGAAATATATAAATCACTGACTCCTATATAAAGTGCATTACAGTAATCCAGCCGTGTGGTCACAAATGCATGGGTCACTGTTTCGAAGTGCTGAATGGAAAGGATACAGTAGGTTTCACTTTGGCTAGCTGCCTTAAATGGAAAAAGCTGGATTTTACAACGGCTCTAATGTGTGCTTCCAGACACACATTAGAGAGTCTGCTTCCAGCACTCTAATGTGCTTCCAGGAAGAGTGCTGGAAGCATATTAGAGTGATTCCAGCACTCTAATGTGCACATTAATGCAATGCAATTAATGCAATACATTAATGCATTGCATTAAGTGCAATGCATTAATGCAATACATTAATGCTTTGCATTAAACGCAATGCAATTAATGCAATACATTAATTGCATTGCATTAATGTAATGCAAAAATCCATTACATTAAAGTTGTTGCGTTTTTATATAGAGATGTATTTTTCATTTATATATTCTGGTTTAACCAGGTAGTCACCGCTGAGATTACGCTGCTGCCTATCATTGGCAGGATTTCTTAAGGGAGACCTGATAATGATAGGCAGTTACAAACATTACATACATAACAAGTGTTAAACAAACTTAACACACACAAATACATACATCCACTCAATTAGTATGTCATTTTTCTCCTTTCTATTGTAAGTTTCATACAAACCACATCATGATATATATCGTGACTGCCACCCTTCACAATATATATCGTGATATAAATTTTATGCCATATCACACATCCCTAATCGAAAGTAGTGCATTTCAAAGACGTCATGTGATAAACAACCGGACGTTACTGCTGGCGAAAAAGACAAAGAAGACGACTAGAAGGGGGATGACGGCAAGGCTTGTTTTTTGATAACTTATCATGCGAATAAACATGTTCACGTGGTTGTAACTGTATTTCTTATCTAATGGAAACATTGCAGTTGAGAAATGGTGTTTATTTCAACATTACTAAAATATTAACAACCTTTTGTGCACATTTGCAATGGAAACACAGCTAACGCGATGAACTTTCCATGTTACCTGACAGTGAGCTCATGGCTGCTTCCACATCAGACCCGACTCGAGAGGTGATTGGACAGAAAAGCATGGTGATGCTGTTTCTGTCCCGGTCCGTATGAAGCAGCTCTAACTTCCTGCCCAGCTGGTTCAGCAGCTCGTGATGAGCTCCAAAGGTTTGGCCAGTAGTGACCACGCGGATCTTAACTGAGCCCATCACCAAAACATGAAAACAAAAAATATAAGCAGAGCACAAACATCACAATATAACAGACATTCTTGTCACTACATGTGTTCACTCACCCAGTAAACTGAAAAACAACTTTGTTCCTAATCAAAAACAAAAAGAGGAGGGTTATCTGTTTATGGTTTGTATAAAATGTCACTATGCATTTACATCTTTAACAGACTTGAGAGCATTTTTTAGTGTTGCACAAACTTCTGCTACAAAACATACAGGTTAGTTGCTTTATTTTGAAACCATTGTTCCTGTGTAACAATGAAGAATGTTGGGGAAACTGTCTTGTGACTTTGTGGACCTTAACCAAGTTTATTCAACGCAGCAAAACAGGAAAACTCTGAGTGAGTGTACTGAACAGGTGAACAATATATTTTCAGTTCAAGACTTACCTGCCTGCATCAGAGTCCATCTTAGACCTGGAAATAGGACGATAACGTTATTTATCTTACTCACAGGGTGAAGCTTTTGTTATCTGACTGAACACGATAAAGAACAGAGTGAACTTTTTGTCACCTTTAAATACTCTCACTTTGGTTTCTACATTCTGCAGCCAAATAAATGGTACAATGTGCAGAAATGAAGCTGTGTGTGTTTGTAGTTTATCCAAACTGTGTGATACATAAAGCAACTTTGTTACTTTATATATTACATAAACTGTGATATATAGTTTATATATGTGATATATAAACAGTTTATATGTCACTGTTCAATTTATTAGCTACACCTTGCAAGAACCAAGCTGGAGCATATTTTTTAGGACTGTCCTGATTCTGTGTGGCACACAGAAACGTTTCTCAAATGGTTCTGACTGACACGATAAAATTACACAGTTTCTGCTGATTTATCAGCTGCATATCCATGATGCTAATTTCTTGCAGCATCTCCAAGCTGCTGGATTGAAGTGAGATCTTTTGACAGTGGAGGCCGCTGGAGTACAGCAAACATAATGAAGCCAAAACTTCAAATTTGAAACTTTTTCAATTTCTCTTTTGCCACATAGTTACACATACAATCAAATTTGATCTAAATGTTGCAGCGATATAAACTGTATGTGAAATGTTAGATCTAATTAGTCTACAGTTTAGAGAAAAAAAATAAACAAGAATAAAGTTTAAACATACCCATCAAACGCCTCATCAGGAAATCCAACATGGTCACTAAATACAAAAACAAGATCAAAGTTTGAATCAGTAAATCTTTTTGTGTGGTTCAGAAAATGTCAGTCGCTATTTTGTGAAAAACGGACAGAAATGATTCAAATAAATACACGTGCGCGCGCAGACGTTCACGCACACAAAGAGACGAGCTGAGCTCACGCACGCGCTTGACAAGACATGTCTATGCTCGTGCGTTTTCTCTCGTTCTCTCACACGCGCGCGCATTATATAGTTCCACGAAAACATTAGAGTCGTTTGAGCAGCTGCTGGTTTAAATCCAGCTACAGTCGATGCATCGAAACGTCGGACTGCCGTTCAGTATAATGAACACATTTAATGGAGTCTTACCTTTGCTGCGTTGCTGCTGCTGCTGCCTGAAACACGGTGACTGCTGACAGAGAGCAAGAGAAAGAACTTTCACTTTCACTTTTAGAAGCAGAGACGCGGAGATAAACCACGTGACAGCCTGGTCCTCCTTCTATCTGTAGTGAAGCCGAATCAAACCTCTCTGTCCGACGCCACGTCTGGGTTTGGCATTTTACAAGGACACCCGGACTTTCCTGACAGCAGTGTGTTATGGGTAAAGTTTTGGATCGTAGGAGATTATGGTGAGGGGTCGTTTTCCACAAGTTGGACTCAAACGCATAATTATAGTGAAACGAACTTAAAGTAGCCGATCCTCCAAGCTGGGAATACTTTTCAACGTACCAGAATTGAACCTTTACGCAAATATACATTTCCATACTCCTAAATTAGTCTGCTTATGTTTCTGCTTTGGTACTTTCTCTTCTATTGTTGTATCATAGTCCTGTCTGTGGTGGGAATATCTTTGAAATGGATGAAATGAATTAATTTAAAATGTTCAAAAATGAAAAATCTTGTCTTTGTAAGGAAAACTGTCATGTGGTGTGGTGGTGAGGAGGTGAGAGAGATCGCCAGGAACCCAGGTAGAAATAAAATATGAAGATTTAATGATGAAAAACCAGGTGAAAAACAGTCCACAACCGGGGCAGCACTGTTGAGCGGGAAACAGGAGGCTCACTACAGGTAGCACTCGGCACACGAATGGACATAANACTGACAACTGACAAGGACCCGACAAGAAACAAAAGACAACGGAGGGACTAAATACACGGGGAGGCAATCAGGGAAACTAGACACACCTGGGAGTAATAAAGGGCGGACGGGACAACAGGGAGACTCAGAGACACAGAAAACTCAAAAATAAACACTGAAAAACACAGAACATGACAAAAACAGCAAATAAAATTGCCTGGTCATGGCTTTCTCATGAATGGTAGAGTTTAGAGTGTAGCAAATTCATTTTCAGATCATTTTGATCGTTGTTTCCTATGGTAGGCGATGCCACCTGCTGGTACAAACAAATAACTGCATTTGGTCAAAATCCACAATTTGTTCTGACTCTTCCAATGAGTGTGATCCTGGGATATCATTGTTCCTTCTTATTGTACCATCATCCAACATGAACCTCTAGACATTGATGTAAATGACCAAAATAAATGACAGTAACACTTAGAGACATTTAGGAAAGTCCAGGGCTGGCTGAAGGTCGCTGGCTTGTGCTGGTGAAACATTTATTTATGTCTTTAATATATTAATGATTGATCCACAACCGCATACTTTGGTTCTGTTATACTTCCAACAACCGCTCCAATATATTCTGTAAAGGCTTTTATCACTACTTTGTAAATAAGGTGTCAGAGCAAGTTTCAATCCAGGTGCAGATTTCTCAAATATATTTTTTTGGCTCTAGTGGCCTTTATTTGATAGTTAGTTGATAGAAAAGTTGATAATGAGAGAGGGGGAAAGACATGCGGCAAAGGTTGCCAGGCCGGGAATCGAACCTGCGACAGCTGCGTCGAGGACTATAGTATCCATACATGGGTTGTGCTTAACCTCTGCACCACCACAGCACACTAAATTATTTAGTTTTGACTTCATAGCTGACATATATACATAATAACACATTTTGGTAGCTGTCATAGCTTTGTTATTAAAAAGGGCATGCTTATCAACCCTAAGGACCCCTAACCCTACCCTAACCCAGAAAAGGGTGATTCTGGGGGACTCCAATGTCGGCCGTTTCCCGACCTTTGATGTAACGGACCTACAAGTGGACGCCTTCCCGGGGGCTAAGTGGAAGCATGCAGAGGCCATCCTGCGCTCTGTCACCATCCTGAGCCCTGTGGAGGAACTGATTCTATCGTTTGGCCTGAATAATAGGTGCCAGCGGGCTAAGGCAACACCGACAGTGGAGCTGAAGGCAGCTCTCTAGATGGCCTCCACTAGGTTTCCTAAGGCGCAGATCCTCATTCCTGAGGTAAACTTCGGGGCACTCCTCAGTCACCGGGAGCAGGCTATGCTAAGGCACCTGAACACTTTTATTAGGTCCTGTCCAGGTCACCTCCCCGCTCTCCCTGAGAGCTTCGCAACAGAGAGAGACGGGATTCACTGGACCCTGGCGACTGTGGCGGCCATCTTGGCCCACTGGCACTCAGTGTCAAAAAACTAGGTAACCCCTCAAGCCGGAGCTTGCCGGGTGGGGGGGAGACTGTTTTGAACCTGTCTTCTAAGTTTGAGTGCTCGGAGGCCCAGCTGCACCTTTTGAATCGAGGTCTGACCTTCGTGCCCTCCATGACAAACAGGTGGGCGGAGCTCGAAAGCAGGTATGACCTTCAAGAATATCATCGCAGGGTCAAGCTGGCTCTGTTTTTTAAAGCTGATCCCAGCAGACAACCTCAGCCTTTCACTAACAGGTCTCTCTGGTCTCCTCCCATGCGAGAATTGCCTCCTGAGACCGAAATTCTAATCAGCAACGACCTGGAATTTTTCCAGCATAATTTCAAACCTGATTGATTGGAGCCCTATTTGATGGAAGATGAGTTTGCAGCTGGAACAAAGTCTATTTCCTGTGTTTAAAGATATTTTAGTTGTCCGAGACCAAAAACGCTTTTTCTCAGCTGAAAAAGCTCAAAATGGACAATGCGTGAGTTCTCACCACCACATCAACTTTCAGCCATAATTAACTGGAAACAGCATAGATGTGTTGAAAAACACTAATTCTGGTTGTTTGAAGCTGGAACAAAGTCTATTTCCGGTGTTTCAAGATATTTTAGTTTTCCGAGACCAAAAACGCTTTTTCTCAGCTGAAGAAATTCAAATTGCACAATGTGTGAATTCTCAGCTCCACATCAACTTTCAGCCATAATTTACTTGAAACAGTTTAGATATGTTGAAAAACA
>CAEFZX010022912.1:0-10807 GCA_903066825.1 Alfaro cultratus | reverse complement strand
CCAGGACCTTCTTGCTGCAAGGCAACAGTGCTACCAACTGCACCACTGTGCAGCCCCCATCCATCCACATAACCCAGAATTCCCATAATCTTGCAAAATACAAATCAATGAAAATTTGTACTAACAAAAATTACTTTGTATTCAAGGTGAGTAAAATACATAAAAAATCAGTTTAGTTTCATTAAAAGTTTGTATTTACAATGAAAGTCTTATCAGAGATGCTACACACACAAAAAATGTTTTTTAGTCTAAATGCAATCCACTTTAATCCACTTCACTGCAATAGATTTTTGGTTAAATCCAAGTAAATCACCCCCACAAGCATCAGGCTCAGGAAGCTAAGAAAACCTACAGCTGCAGGAAACTCCTATCAGAAACCAGACTAACAACTCCAACCCCACCTTCTACATGTCCGGGTACTATGTAGGATGGACGGACGGACTAAATTAATACATTTTGAAATGAGGCTGTAACATAACTGAATGTTGCTGAGACAGTGCTGAAAAATATTCCAAATGTGCTGCAGGCGGTTTTAAAAAATCAAAAGCAGATCTCAGCTTTTAAAATCAGCTAGAGTAGACAGCTGGCTGATATACTGACCCATGTAAACTGAGTAACAAATTTAAGTACAATGTGCTGAAATGTCAAAGCTTTCATGAAACTGATGGAGGTCAAAGTAGTCCTTTCTCTTGGTGAGCGGTGATAAGAGCAGGAAGGAAGTAGAGAACCACCACTACATTTATCAGCAGGTCAAAACTCAACACTCTTTTCATGACATCTAAATTACATGCCGTTCGCTTCCCAGTCAACTCCAACAACAGGATTCACAATGAGAAGCAGCAAAACAAAGAGAAACATGACAAGACTTAACACACAATCAGACAGCAGTAGTTATAGATTTGAATCTAATTCTGTTTGGATCTAATTTTCCGTAGAGGATAGAATTACCCCAACAGTTATATTTATAACCTGGTTTGTCTGGATAGAAGGGAGCAAAGTTGTTACTTATATGTATTCACGTTTTTTTTTCATTTTAAATTTTAGAACCAATCACATACTAACTAATGTAATAATATATTTTTATTATACAGTGTATTTTTTGAGCCAAAAACACAAATCTGCCAATAGATATTAGCAGGTTATAAAATTAAAGCTTTATAACTCTAAAACACACAATCATTTCAATTAGTGTTTGGAAATTATTTTCTCTTAATTTTTTTTTTAAACAAAATAAGGATGACAGTTTTTGGAAATGAAAGTTTTTTTTGCAGTTTTTATGCATTTTACTTTACAAAATGAAATCTAGTGGTGTCAGTGCTCATATTTATTAATTAATGATATGAACTTGCAGCACACTCTTCTCAGTGATGGCTGTAAAAGCCTATGGGGAATAATAATTGGATCAAGTCATATGTGTTATTATTCCATCTATGGTAGAATAGTTAATCAATGTAAAGTTAATTTGTTAGTGAATTCATACAGTAGAATATGCTAGAATTTAGGCAGCAGGTAGTCACATAACTGTGTTAACCAGTCATTAGATTTTCAAAACTAATGATAAATCCCATCCACCCCTCCTTAGTAGAGTTTAAAAACAACTTCAAATATGATTTATTTCTATGTAAAAAATAATTGCATTTTAGCATTATCAGCAGCAGTTTTTATGATTTCTCCCCCTTGAAAATAATACATAGTAAATAGGTTCAAAATTTTTTACAAAACTATTGCAAATCATTACAGTATTAGTGTTACTGCTTTTAAAATGACAAAATGTACTATTTGGTCATAATTGGTGGCTACATTCATCTCATATGTTTACATGCTCAGGGATTTTCTATTAGATTCTTTTTTCCTACATAGGGTCACTTATGGGGTGAGAGTCACCATTAATTATATACCCAGAATATCTTTCTTCTGGATCTTGTTTTTTTTTAAATTCTCTCTTCTGAAACCAGCAGCTCAGTGCTCCAAAGGGCTCCTCACACTGAGCCTGATTCTGCTGGAGAATTTATTCCTGTTAATATTATATGTTTTTTTTTCTTTTCAGTTCTTGCTATGTCTGCTCTGGGGAAGGGATTGCTGCAAAGTCAATGGTATCAGGCAGTTGAAATTTTTGTTGGTTTTCAATTTGTATCAAGTTAAGACTATCCTATTTTTCTTCCTCTTACAAGTGATGAAAGATATCAAAAGTATTCTGAGAGAAATTTCCATATTCTGCCCAAGGAGCTTTTTTAACATCACTGAAAATGGCAACACATTGCTCAGTGCTTCGATTCGGTGACATCTACCTTCAATGCCACCAGGATAAACACTGTAACAAAGTAAACACAGCTACATGAACATGCCCATGTAGCTGGATGGATAAATAATGCCACATGAGAGAGGTAGAGAACAAGTGTGTGATTGTTGCTCAAACTTTGACATCAACAGTAGTATTGATTTATCACATTTGTCAGATTCCTTTTTAAAATATTGACTGCATGCTACCTTCACTGTGCAATTCAAATTGTGGACAAGTCTCCCATCTGATCCTGTCCAGACTGAGACGGTGTCAGTCACAAAGGTGACTTCAGTGACTTAATCAAGTGACTGCATAATAAATCTGCTTTGTATTCAGTCTTGCACCTTGTACTAGTGAGGGACAGAACTGAAGGGTTGGTTTACTGTTCAGAAATATTTAGAATTATAATGAATATGTAGAATAAATCCCCAGCAGTTTTTAAAAGTTGGTTTATATTCATATCTGCAACTTCACACCAAACTCAAAGACACGTTATTGTGTGGACAATGTGGAAGACATTCCTGGTGTCTGAATCATCCTGTTTCTGTTTAGCTGACATTCAGTTAAAATTACTGCTCATTAAATGTCAGGATCAACGCTGCTGCTGTCTGCTCAACACACAGTACTCTGAGAAAGTAGATATCATATTCATCAGTATGACAACTCATAAGAAGCATTACGGTCCTTATTATATCATATCTTATGCTTAACTTCTTGTTCCATATCTGTTTCTTGGCGTAGGGGCTTCTGGTCCTCCGCTTGGTGTACAGCTATTAGTGGACATGCCTAGTGTCAGTCTGCCTGGTGTCAGTCTGCCTGGTGTCTGTTCCTGGCTGCACCCATGCATCTAGTACTGAAAGGTTTCTACCCTTCCCGTGACACCACTCTCCTCTAACTGTGTTGTAAAAATAATGTGTGGTACCATGCCCTCTGGTTACAAGATCACTAAACACCCAAATTCTCTGTTCTGAGTTTTAAGCATCTACATCTTACTAAACCCTTCCCATTGCTTTGGTTTGGGTTGGCCTAAAAAGGAGCCACAGGTCCATGTATTTAAATTCATATATTTTAATATCCAGCTATTCTGAACAGTTGTAGGAGAATTAATTATATTCATTATTTCATCTAACAGAGCAAAGGAATCCTTACTTACTAACTTTTAGCAAATACATGGTTACATTCTGATAAATAAAAACAGAACAGGTCTTAGTTCCTACATATTCCTAAGGTTTGGTTATGTCTATTTGAGCATTTACATTCATTTTTGTAGTCTCTGTTTTTTGAAAAGATCTTTCTGTATATTAGATCTGAGGCAGATGTTATGGCTCCAGTTATTTGCACGTTGTTCTCAGCAGACATAAACCCATAAGGGCTGATGCAACCTCAGACTAAGAATTCTTTACTTTAATCATATTTTATCACTAACATGAGACTGAGATGATCAAACAACAAGGACACTAAAGCACGTAGAAGGAAAGATAAAAAGAAGACGGAACAAAAGACAAAAAGGGCACTTAGATGTTTTCTTTTGTTTTTCAGGCATATCTTGTAGAAACAAAGACTTTCTAGAAGTTTCAGGCTGTTCCACAGTAGCACTTCCAAAAAGATGGGTGAAAATAGAACAAAGACCAAGCAAATGAGTAACAGTCTTGTAAAATACACGTGAACATCAGCCCAAGAAAGACTGAGCATATGAAGAGAACACAATGACCATGAAGCAGTAAAGTTTTTACAATTTTTATGAGACAACAGAATATTTATGTCTCTATATCTGTGTGTTTTGAGCATGTGAAATCAAAGATAAACTCCTTGCTTGTGCACACAATTCTGGCCAATACATCTGATTCTAAACACAGGAAGTCGTAAATTTTAGGGGTTTTGTCTTTGTTTTTGTCACTCTTTCTACTTCTCGTGGTGAGTGTAAGGTTCCCAAACGTAGAACCTTTTTTTTAGTAAATCACTGTTCTCAAATGTGGATACACAACAGTGGAATATTTTGCCAACAGACCTATTGCCATACAGAATTTTCTAACTTCTCGCGCAAGACAGGGTTCTATTAAATCAAATCTCTTCACATAATGTGAACTGATGTGAGTGGAGATGCCTGATTTGAGGTTTTGAGAGTATGGATGTGATGACTTACTGAAGAGATTGTGTTTGGATACTATTGATATGTTTATCTAATGGTGTCTGATAATGTACTTTATTCTTTTGAATAATGTCAATCTATTTTAATGAGTTTCTCTTTTCCTAAATATGAGCTGATGTGAGTGAGTGGTGTCCATGGTGAAGTCTTGAGATTATAAATGTTAGGAATAACTCTACAGAGGTTGTGTTTGTTCTTAGATCAGAAGACAACTAATATTAGCAAACAAGGCAGAAACATGGAGGGACAATAAAAGGGAAAAAGTATCTGTGATGGCTGCAAATAGGGAAGTTCTGGTATCAGAGTAGCAGTGAATCGTGGGATACAGTCATTTACAATTCATTCCTTCTTTAAACATAACCAATTCTTTGGAGAGCTAATAAGTGTTCTGAACACTGCCAGATAAACCGAGCTCCCCCCCCCACACCTTCATGAAAGCTAACAACCTGATTAATTCTAGAGACTCAGACATCAGTTACTTTGAGACATTCTAGTAACACACTTACTAATTAGCTCGGTGCATCGCTGGGCTGAGTAAACTCTTCAGTACTCCCTGCTAGTCCTCTTACAGAGCCGCCTTTTGATCAGTGCACAGATTAGTGGCAGCCTTGTTAAAAGCATCACTTTCAAGGTGATGAAACTGTTGTTCATGCTGATCAAATAAGTAAGCTCAGCAAGCCACTAACAAGTTGTTTGTTCCATTAATTACCCACTTGACCACGACACAGAACGGCCATTATAACTGCAAACAGGAAAACACATGAAACAAGCAGAAATGATAAAGGGAAAGACAATCAGCATCAGTCTCTGCTTCAGAACATCTCTGACCACGTGTGCTCGGCACCCCACACGTCCAGGTGTGTGGATGGCTATGATAGATCACCCACTGAAGGAATTCATTGTCAGGCTGTGGTTGGGGAACCTGTTTATAAGGTAGGTGGAGCAAAACCATTTGTGATTTGCTCCAGAATTATTATCCCTAAAGCTTCCTGGGATCTCGTTGGATCAGCTGGCACACACAGCTTTGTAAACTGAAGGGGCTTCCTTTTTATTTGTTGCTTTGCTCTTTCTCTCCTGATGCTTGTTCTCTAAGTTTTATACTCAGAATTGGAGCAGATTGTGTTGATTGAACTACTGACTAAGAGCTGGTTTAGCTGTGTTTCTCTGTCAGACGAAGCCACTACCTACTGCTAGCTTCTGCTAGCAGTAGGTAGTGGCTTACCTACTGCTAGTAAAGAACAATTAACTCTTTACTTTTTCTTTAATGTACAAAGTACTAATTTAGCAGTGTTTTTGTGTCATGTTTGTGTAAAATATTGTTTTTAGTTTATAAATCACTGGATGGGTTAGCATCAAAATAGATTAAAATACATTAAAGATCTAATGTTGTTAACCTTCCAGACCGCTCAGGTCTTGTGGTTCCGGTCAGCATTCAGCTTCTATGCTCCACTTATCTGGAACAAACCTCCAGATAAGTGGTGACCTAATTTCCCTGCAATGTCAATAATCATGTTTTGATGGAGTATCTATCAAATTATAAACAAACAGAAATAACAGAAATAAATCTGTACCAAAATGCCTGCATGATGTTCCCAGTTGTCCTGTTTTTAATAATAGTATATTAAAATGTGAAGAATTATATTCTCCCAGGCTCCCTCTAAAAGCTTTAAGTAGATTCTTTGGAGTCCTGATTCCCTCTCTATTATTTTGAAGTTATGATCTGTGTTAAGTGTGGTAAGACAATGTGTTGTAAGTTCATCATGGAATTTGTTAAATTGTGTGAGTGAATAAACTTGAAACTTCCGAAACACTGAATTCCTTTAAGTCATGGCTAAAAATCCATCAGTTTAGAGTTCCCTTTGATTCAAAATAACTGGAACATCAATCAATATATATGATGTTTATTTGTTTGATGATTTTGATGATGGCATTTGGAAAAATGTCATGTTTACTGCGTGCTTCATAGTTGGTTATCATAATGTGTTTTCATAGTATAAAGCACACCTTGTTGCTGAAATTCACTACACAAATAAACTTGACCTAAGTAACCTTTGACTGGCACTTTATTTGAAATTTATGGTGCATTTAGTTAGCACACTTGCCTGGAAAGAATAGACATAATTTTATTTAACATTTTCTCTGAAGCAGAACGGTGGCTGTACCACTACTGAAGTACTAGTGAGAATCATGGGCTTCAAGGAGGTTATATGTCAAATTAAACAGAGGTGGTATACAAGTTTCTTTAGGTTAGTGTTTAATTATTGTTCAATAAATAAAGTCTTGTGTTCTCATTATTTTTGTCTGTTTCTAAAATGTTGACAGCATTGTGCAACTTTGGCATTCAAGTTACGTTCTTATTAGCAGCATGAATATTATCTTTCAGCTGGTGTCTCAGCATGAACTGTACTGCGACTGGGTTTAGTCTGGGTTTAGTAGGGATTTGCAGCTCCCAACATAGTGAGCATTTATTAATGAAAGTGTTGTGGTGTTTACAAGCAGTCAAAATGATTTGTGTGTGTCACTGGTGTGTTGGAAACTGATTTTGAAAAGTGGTGTACAGCAACAAATTCACAAAAACATAGTCTGCACAGTGTTGAGTTGGTATCAAGCAATCTTAAGGTCAATTCCTTTAGAAATGTAACCAAATGTAATTTACGAGCACTCATACCATCATGTATGAGAGCTGTCTGCCTATGTTTTATCTAGTAGCATTCAATAAAGACAGATTTCTGCTGTTTTTGTAAATGTATCTTTCGGTTGGCACTAACAACTTGCATCAAGCCTTTTTGATAACAACTGATGACTTTTCTACGTTTCTGCAGAGGAATTTCTTCCCATTCTTCTTTCAGGTTTAGAGGATTTAAAGAAAAATAAAATAAAACTAAAAACAAAGACTTCACAAAATAGCATGGGTATTATATTTCTACCACACTGTATGCATATCACTTTCAACAAAGCATAATGCTACATTGTTATACATTTTACTAAAATAACACATTTCAAGCTTTCAAACAAAGCCACATGGATGAATTAAATGATAAAATGTTAATTATTATGGGTGCAGTATTTTGATTTGCTGGTGGTGATTAGTTGCTGTCAAAGTAAATACAGTATTTACTAGAAATGCTCGGATTGGATGAAAACGACCTGTCTGTGTTGGACTGTTTTATTCACAGACACTTGTAAATAGTCTGTTTTTAATGCACAAATACAAATGCACAGGCAAATAATTGAACTTCTTTGACTCAGTTGTTCTTTTGGATCGGAGTACACTATTTTTAATAAGTGCAGACTTCATGTTTATTATTTTGACTTTCCTCTAAGGTATGTTGATCTTAATTCTGCTCCCCAAGAGGACCTTCCAAATAGACCATTTTGAGTGAAAGGTGGCGAGTTAAAAAAAAAGTCGAGGTGGATGAGCTGCATCAGCCCTGGAGAACAGCAAGCAGGAGCCGGACGGCATGATTGATTCACAACATCTCACGAACACTTCAATGCCAACTATAAACCTGTCTGAAACCGTCTTTACTATCACTGCTACTGGTGTGTAGAAAATATGTTTAAAGTAAAGCAAGTAAAGTCTGGTGGGCCACCAAGCTTTAATACACTCAGCAAAACCCCGAGGTCATTATTATTCAATACAAATTATTTTATTGGTAAATGTAAGAAAGCGTTTGAAGACTTCAATGATTATTTTTTTTTGGCTCTTGAATATGAAGCTTGTCCCATGACCAGGGTTAATGTGGTTAAATATCACAGACTTATCTTAGAATCAACACAATGATTTTACCAGGTTACGATTGCAGGGCTTTTCTCTATCTATTCTTCTATCTCTAGCGATGTGTCACTCTAATGAGCTCTCTGTGTAGTGAATGCCACAGGAGAAGAGGAACACAATTAAAGATAAGATCTTGTCTCTTCTTCCATTTTATCTCCACCTTCCAGCACCAATAAATCAGGTGTGACATTGTTCCTTTCCAAGTGAAGGGTCCATACTGATTGCCCCTCATGTGTTCATTACTTAGTAATGTAAGTGGAACTGCATGGTCCTTTCTGCTCAGCAGTGGGGACACATATTAGGCTGGAATCCAGCAGAAAAGGAAGACAAGTTGAAGAGGAGTGCAGAAAATGCCTGGAAAAAAGAGATGCCACTGCTTTGTCG
The DNA here is from genome assembly GCA_903066825.1 of Alfaro cultratus. Lineage (NCBI taxonomy): Eukaryota > Metazoa > Chordata > Actinopteri > Cyprinodontiformes > Poeciliidae > Alfaro > Alfaro cultratus. The sequence continues at coordinate 2,218 of CAEFZX010022912.1, read as the reverse complement.
TGGCACACGGAATAAGATGTTTTACTAAAGGAAAATGCAAATTGCTATCAACGGGAACAAAATGTAATAGCATCAAACGCTCTTGACTATAAGAACTTGCACAAGACATGTCCTAATAAGAAACAAAAAAAAGAAAAAGAGAACTTCAGACATTCGGATCCTTCAAAAGCTTGGCAGGCGGTACATTGTTAGATAAACCATGTGTCACTGTGTTGATTTTTGCTTCAATGCTACTTTCCCTTTTCTTCTATTTATTCCCTGTGAGCTCCTGCGGTGTGTTTTAACAAGGTTTTTGCTCCTTGAAGACTGGGACCATTATATGGCATCAGGAGCCAGTACAGACTGTAAAATCTACGTCGGTCCCACACGAGTAACTGGCAGGCATTTGCACATCTATCTTGCTACTCATTGCATTTACGCCTACATGAGAACCAGGGGATTACACTTTGAAAAGGATCCAATGCCAGTATCCATGTCACAAACCAAGACCTTTATGTTGCAACTAAAATCTATTTACTGAATGCAAGTAACATGAGTCATGTGTTCAGTCTTCAATATCCCAAAGATTCACCAGCAGAGCAGCTGCAGAGAGACATTGACAAAGCCTGCCACTGTGCTTACCTAATTAGCCACACGCTTTGAAAGTGGATTTAATTCACAGTCCACTCACTAAATCACTGCATGCTTTAAGTGACTTTTAATAGCCTATTTTTTACTTCATATGTTCCCCCAAAAGACAGTTTTCACTACCCCCACAATGAGTCACCCATTAGAGGCATCCTGTGAGGACGCGACACATCAACAGTCTGCTAGTAAACACAATGAACAGTTGACCACAGACTACAGCCAAGTAAAAGGCTTTTAATGGGATTTAGCCAATGATATTACAGTACATGACAATAAAAACCTTGCAACAAATGTATATTTTGCAGCAGCTGAAGAGAATGATATGTCCAAGTGGTGGATAGTGGAGTTTCAATCTAATTTTAAATCGCAACTATAGCTTCATTTGATTTCATCAGTCATGTGCAGCCATACTGAGCTGCTGGTATGAAAAAGATCAACACTGGACTAGAGACTGGGGGCTTAATTACTGATTTTATGCTTCGCATTATGCCTCACTTATAAGACTTAGCAACTGGAATTTAATCTGAAGTAGCCACATTACCCACACTTTCCCATCTTCTTTTCATTTGGACAGTTCCACTTCAGTCAGAAACCTGAACTCCTCCTTGGGGAGCTGCTGGAGATCTCACAGATGGTTTCAGCTGTGTGTGGAGGAAATGTGGACTTGCTCTTTGACTGTGGTCAGGAGAGGAAACCGCTGAACATGTGTCTGCTGTGAATGCACTGAAGAACATGTTTAAATCCAGAATTCTATCTGATCGATACAGTAGAGTAACTACAATACAATAGAGTAAGTATCTGAGCAGCTAAGAGCTCAATATCTAGTTTAAATATTACTAACAGGTGTTCCAGGGAGCCATTAGGAACCATTTTATACAGGATTTTAAAGGTGTACAATTATTCCTATTCATTTTGCTCTCTTGTTTGCCTTCATGTCTGTTTACTAAATATTGAGATGGAATATCTGGGGTTTGTGGCAGTTTGTAATTGAGGGTACATCAAAACCTGAGGAAGCCAGATGATTTCAACGGCAGAATTTTGAAACAAAATAATACAAACTTGTATTACAGTCTAATCATTGAACACCAAGGTGTTGGATGCTGCATTGGAAAGTCTACAGGGAACACCATGAAATAAAAAAATGTGTTTTTTAGATCCATAAAAGTTTGGGTCGCACTTCTGCATGCTTAGACTTGGCATGAACCTTTGTACAATCTGTTAGTCTAGTTGACTGGGAATAGATAAAGTTCATTCTGTTTTAGAAAATATTATTTCATTTTCCAAAAAAAAGGTTTTGATATTTGTCTTTATCTAAAAATATAAAAACATTTTTCATTTTTTTCTATATAAACATTGATTGCAGGTTTGTTTCCATCTTTCAATAGAAAACAGAATATAAATTTGACTGACCTGTGCTAAATAACTTAAAGGTCGTCTTTCAACTGGATGTTTATGGTAACTATAAGGTTCTGAGTTTCATTGCAGCTTAAACTTCCCTCTGTGAGCCTCTCAACCAGTGTTGTGAAGTAACGAAGTACAAATACTTCGTTACTGTACTTAAGTACAATTTTCGTGTATCTGTACTTTACTT